>JAULKM010044960.1:0-12994 GCA_032355605.1 Rubia tinctorum
ATTAATAATAAATCATGATATAAATAATAGCATGTGAAATAAATATTTTATTTAAAAATTTAATACATAAATCTTAGAAAAATTCATAATTAATATTTTAACACCCAAGTGATACTTAATTAAATGATTTTAAAATTAAAATTTAAAATTTTATGGTATTTAATAATTTTTTAATAATTAATAATATATTATGTTAATTGTATGTTAAATTAACATCTATGATACTATATACGCTTTTGATAATCATGATAATTATAATAATTCATACATTCAAATATGAAAAACATTTACTATAAGTTTCATATTCAAAATAGATGAAAAAACTTTCTAAATTCAAAAAAAGAATTGAACGGAGTTGAAAGTAGCGATCTTAAATTATTAAAGTTGAGTTCAGTTGATTTGAGTTGAGAAGAGTTGAGAGGAGATGAGAGGAGCTTTGAGGAGTTGAGAGGAGTTGAGTAGAGATGATTAGATCTGAGATGAATTGAGATGAGTCGAGAAGAGTTGAAAAAAGTTGAGATGAAATTATTGGAGTTGAAATAAGATGAACTGGACAGGGTCATGCTGTGAGAAGGGTCCATCTCGTATTGAGATGAAGGGCATATCATTAACAATACATACTCCTTCCGTCTCAGTATAAGTTGCACAGATTTTATTTGTTTACAATTTTTGAGAAATATATTTGACCGTTAATATTTTTAACTAAGCATAATAATGACGAATAGAAAGTTAATATTTATGAACTACTTATTATGACGAATCTAGCAATATCACACACGATACAATATTGTTATATATCTATTCAAATATATGGTCAAAATTTGATAAAGTTGACTATCAAATAGTAAATGTAAAGCTTATGCTAGGACTGATGGAGTATATAAAATTAATACTTTTAAAATTTGAGGTTAAAATATAAATAATTTAGTCTCGGGATAATCACTAAAAAGAATGCTAAAGTCTAGGGATTAATTTGCAAATAATAAAAAAACTATTTGTCCGTCTTCCTCGCCGCCCACCATCTCCGTCGCTTGATTCTGTGCTTCACGTCTTCTTGTTCTTCTTGTTCCCACCTCCCTTGATAATCTGCCAATTTCAAGAGAATTTTTTTCGTAATTCACTTGTCAAGTTCAGAATTCGAGCAATGCAAAGCTGTCCGATTTGTTGTTACTGAGCAATACAGAGCATCGTTTTGTAATCCCAACATGACAGTGGGATTGTTCATTTTGCCGGCCTATCCAATGTGTATGCTCTCGCCTTCTTTGAGGAGATAAGGGAAATTTGAAAAGTTTTAGAAGTTTTTCTGATTATTCATTCACCTTTCAAATTCGGATTTTTTTTTGAAAAAAATGTTTTTATAATCCTACCTATTTGATATAAGTGTAAATATAATTCTCAGATAATTTTTAGTGCAAAAATAACCCAAACTAGTTAATGTAAGTGTCAATATAACCCTCAGATCCTATTTCCGACATTGACTTCCATTTTCCGGTGTTGACTGTATGTAAAATGTCCAAAATACCCTTAGTGTTAAAATCTGAATTTGATTTGACAAATTTACTGTTATAGTTCACCGGACCGCTGTTGCACCGTCGCCGTAATAGGTAGGGTTATATCAGCACATTATGAAAACTAATAGGGTTATATCAGCACATTCATAAAACTTATAGGATTATATCAGAACATTCGTAAAAATTGTAAGGTTATACTAGTACATATATCATCATATACATCATTATCAAATTATAACATCTTATGCACCATAAAATTCGAGATCATAGCACCATCATTCATATTAAACACCATTATCACATATTGTAGCCTCATTTCAAATATCATTAACATTAAAAATCCTAGGTCGAACACAACAAAATAACAACCACACAACACCAAAGGTCATCCAACCATCGATTCAGACTAAACACAACAATATAAACAATATATCATCAAAACCCATATACTTTATAGTATGTATTGATATATCTTACACTTTTTGCGAATGTGCTAATATAACCCTATATGTTTTAAGAATGTCCTGATATAACCCTATCAGTTTTCATAATGTGCTGATATAATCCTACCTATTACGGCGGGGGTGCAACAGTGGTCCGGCTGTGGTCCGGAAAACTATAAGTGTAAATTTGACAACTCAAATTTAGATTTTATCACAAAGGGTATTTTGGACATTTTACATACAATAAACGCCGAAAAATGGAAGTCAATGCCGGAAATGGGGTCTGAGGGTTATATTGGCTCTTACATTAACTAGTTAGAGTTACTTTTGCACTAAAAATTATCTGAGAGTTATGTTGGTATTTAGTCAAATAGGTAGTTATATTGGCATATATCCATTTTTTTCCCTTCTAAAACTGGTTAAGATTTGCCAGTGTGGCTGTGTCTTGTAAAAATCAAGTTGCGAAAGGAAAACTAACATAAACTTGGATCATGTACCGGCACTTGGTGTTCAAGGAGAACTTCACCAAGTGGTACACCATTGTCGTTAGGTCAGGTACGCCGCCGATCGGAATAAGCGGTTCAGCGGCCAGCGGGTTTGGGTTTCAGCGGGTGGGTCGGGTTTCATAGAGAAGAAACCTGGAGAAGGATGAATTGGGTGTAAATTTGGCCAAAATCGAGTTTGACATATCAGTTTAGGAGGAATAAATGGATCAGATTTGTGTTTGGGTCTAAGTTTGAAACTTAAATCTAAATATTAAAACATTGTTAAAAATAATTAATAGCAAATAAAAATATTAATATATCAAATAAAAATAGTTAAACATCAAATTTAAAATACTATAATGTACATCAAATTCTATCAATTAAACATCAAATTCTAACATTTAAACATCAAACTAAAATAGTTAAGCATCAAATGAAAAACTAATTAAAAATTAAAAATAAATAAATAAACACTATACATATAAAAATATATATAGTTAAACATCAAATAAAAGAATTAAAAATATATATCAAACAAGAATGGTTAAACATAAAATTAAAATAAATTAAAATTAAAACTTTTAAACATCAAATTAAAATATTAAAAAATACACTTCAAATTAAAATAATTAAACATCAAATGAAAAAACTAAAAACACATATCAAAATAGTTATACATCAAATAAAATACTGAAATATACATCAAATAAATAAAATAAAATATATACATAGTTAAAATAGGTAAACATCAAGTAAAAATACACGTGAATTTTAAAGTATCAAAGTGTTAACCAAAATGTGACAATGACATAAAAAATAAAATAAAACATCAATATTAAAATTTGAAAAACCATTTCTGGCGATTGAAACATCAAGGATACACTAAATAAAATTAAAATATTAGGAAAAAACATCAATGTCAGTTTTTTTAAAGAAAGCGTTGAAAAACTAACAAATCAATCAAAATGAAAGCATCACAACAAGAAACAAGGCCTTATACCTCGGTTCTACATGACTTTTAACCTCGGTTTTTAGTCCAAAAAAATCAAGGTAAATATAGCTGTAGTAAAAAAGTGCATTTTTACCTCGGTTTTGGACCAACGTCAGCAGATTTTGTGACCGACACCGGTCCAAGCAAGAAGGCCAACAATGGGAGAGCATAGATGCAATTTCGTTATAATCGACCTCGACATCCACATGCATGCGACGTCGACCATAGCAAGAAGGTAGGCGATGAGAGAGGAAATGATGTGACGTCGTCAAAGTCAACGTCGTTCTAAATAAGAGCAACTTTGTAGACCGTGTTAAGAGACATCGAGTGCTATAGGGGACCCACGTCATGTGCCAGCTGACGTGGAATGCTAACGAATACGGCGTCGCTAAAAAATGACGCTGATATATGCGACGTCGGTATGGTGTCATTTGGGAACCGATTTGTGCGATGTCGTGGTTTAATTGGCTAGACATTGTTTCTCGTACAATATTATAATATTTAATATTTGATAACACAAACAATTATTCGTCGATAGCCGTTACATGTTATTTAAAATACGATAAATCTAGAAATGGTTAAACTTCACGCAACAACCAATTGTTGTTCAATTAATGTGGAAAAAATTGACATGTTAAAACACATATTACAAATACATGTTACAATATATTAAAATACATAAGGTTGATATAAAATTGAAAGATTAATTGTATTGAACCTCCATTTTCTACGTTATACGGTATTAAGAGTAAGGGCGACTAGTGAAATGACAAGTCCGTCCAACTAGCTACATGCTGAAAGTCCATCGATAACTCTCTTTGTTCCTATTAAAACCAATACACGGAAAACAAAATTTTATTTTACAATTGTGCAGTACCCAGAAATACACATAATATAGTCATACGTAGACACATTAATTTCAATATGGAAATAGTAACTGATCTGATCAAAAAGCGACGCCGCACACATAAGAAGTCGATGTCGCAAAGACCGAGTAAAGAGTGAGTTTGGACATTCATAGATATTTCAACACTTTCTATACCTATGTGACGTCGTTCTATGTTTGGTACCATATCATATGGAGCGATTAACAGTGACCGACGTGGCTCATTCATACCATGATCATCCGAATGTAAGCCTTTTTCTCACTCTTTACAAACATGGCGTTATATTGGGAACAAAAACAACGTACAGTATATAACATGTAACACAATCATCATACTTCATGAAAATATTCAATCTTTGATGAATGAGGAAAAAATTATAGAAGGTATGGTAACAAAATTGCTAAATTAATGAACATAGAATGGATGGAAAACTATCTCAATTAATTTGAATCCGGAGATGCTCCATCCTTGGATACTTGTTGATGTTTGAGAGAAGCAATTTGATTGAGCCCTTTAATTGTTGTAATGGTGTGAATGGATAGGATGGTGTGGAGTTGAATTTGTAGAATTTGTGTTGGAGATGAGAAATGGGTGTTGGATATGAATATTATTGACATGAAATAGGGTTGGGGGAATTTTGTTTCAAATTTTTGGCTGAAATTTTTAATTTCCGCTGGAAATTTTAGATTAATCAACGTCGGTCCATCTTCGGTTCAAGTTTTGTTCTATACGACACAATTGCGACGTTGCACATGAGGACCATAGTCTAATTTCCAAAAAGTGTTGTAAAATACAACATTTTAAGATTGTGGCCCCTTCTATCAAGCCGTTTATACCCAAATTGGAACAACATTGTCGTCAAAATTTGAATAAAAGAATGTTATCTCCAAATTTGCATTTTGACCTCTCCTACTTCCTTGGAGGGATCCAAGTGCAAAAATTAAAAAGATCACTGGTTGTCCCAAACTTGATTCCAATTGTCACGAAAGAAACTTTGTCATCTCTAGTCATACTCATAATAACCGAGAGTAATAAAAAAAACTGGTCTTATTCCACATAGATTTCCACAAATTCTTACGACTGACCCTCGTATACTTTTAAGTAATCATTTACAATTTACTTTAGACCACGTACTAGTACTTTCTAAAAATTGATGGACGGAATTTTATTACTTTTTTATTTCAAAAAAATCAAGAATATGAAATTTCATGTGATTTTATGTGGCGTAAATTATCGTTCTCATAACGCTTATCGTAAGGGTATTAATGGAATAATATAAAAAAACTGGACGATTACCCTGGTTCGCATCCCTCTTAGACGATACGCATAATATCCATATGAAACATTTGTCATTTTGTTCAGGTGCAGAGCTCTTAAGCATGGTGAACATGCAAGAAAATTTGGGTCATAGTGCAATTTCCTCAAAGTTTCGTCATGTACTGTCTGTGAATAATTTAGACTTGTTCTATTAACTCGTTCATGCCCAAATTGGAACATTATGGTCTTGACAATGTGAATTCGCACATATGTTGGCCAAAATATACAAACGATGAAGTCGCACTTTATTTTCTGTTTGTGTCTTTCTATGTGAAATATATTGCGACGTTGCACATCTGTTTAAACCACAACATTTCACGATGGGTACATAAATAGCCCACCACCCACCTCCTTCGCATTCCCAACCGACGATGTCGTACCAAAACCTCCCACCTGAAAAAATGGTTGGAAAAGCTTCAAATTCCAATGCAAAACTGCCTTCTCATATCAATTGGGTTCAACATAGTACATTGCTAGATTTCGTCAAAATGGAAGAGCAAGAAACCCTAACTAAGGTAAGGATTTCCCACAAATTTGATAATGTTTTTTGTCTTTGAGGGACTTCTTCCGTTGCCATTTCATGATTTTATAACATTTACAATGAATGAGCTGTTCAATTTCATTGTATGATTAGGCTTTGAGTTTATCCACTTTCGTTTGGGATTTCTTTACAAGTTCTTGGCTAGGGCTAGGGTTTAGGGAACTATTATGGCACTCATTCTTGCTACTTATTAATGGCATGTTACTTTTTTATGTTGTGATGTTGATGTTAGTTGAGATTGTACGTGTTTTAGAACCATTAGTGTTCCCGTCGCACACTATTTCAGCCTTTTCGATTGGTCATGCGACATTGCACATTTATACACATGGCACGGAGTACATCAGTCTAGCCGAAGTGTCTGCGACATGCATGCAAAATCTCCCAAAACTCATTGCTTTCATTAGGTTCTTGACTATTGCCGAACTGTTCTACGTTCCCTTGTTTCTTAGATGGCTCGAATGAAACAGACAACCAAGAGGTTAAGGGAAAAGACCACGGGAGCAGGTTCATCGCGCACCAAGAAGATGAAGACAACAACCACTCCTCAATTGCCAACATAGAACAACATACACTTAATCGAGGAGGAGGCAAAGACGCATTTCAACATGATCCGGTGCCAAATGATAAAGAAGGTCAGGGAGATGAATCCCGAGGACGTGGAGCAACTCCACCTCGATGTTTTCCTCGAACCCTTCAAACTGTCAGGAATTGAGGGTTTGATTTGCATGGACAAACCGACGTATGATACGGAGGTCAAAGAGTTCTACGCCAATTTCACTCGGCAAACGACGAACGTCGATAGTACAAGAGTGAATGGGATTGACGTGGAGATGACGATGTATTTAATCAATCAAGTAATTGGGTGCACAATCGGTGTGAAGGATCAGCCGAAGGTTGAGCCTCTACAGTTGTTAAGCCTGGACAATTGGCCTTCACGGGTCGACGAGAATGACCCATCCCGGGCACTTGACCCCAACCGAATGGTGGAGAAGTACTTCAAAATTGAAGTGAGGAACGAGCTCATCCAACCAAGACGGATCAATATTGATGTTCTCGATCTTGAGAAGAGAATGATGTACAATATAATTGTACTAATACTAATCCCGGGCGGACATCCTTCAGAGTGCACGATTAACTGGCTGTCATGTACTACAATCTTGAAGAGAAAAAGGTAGTTGACCTAGGGTACACCATCATCCAGGAGATGCACCAAGTGGCCCTTGCCCCCGAAGAGTCAGACAATCCCCTACAAAAACATCATCACCATCATTCAGGAGAAGAAGAAGGTTCCCATCAAATCAAAAGCAAAGATCCAGCCTAAGTAATACAATGCAAACTACTTCGGGTAGAAGCATTAGAATTGGGAGGTAGGGACGTGGATTGATCGCAACATCCCTAAGGAAATCTAGATGTGCCTCCCACACCCCGGCCCGAGGCAACTCCATCGGCTTCCACATCAGGAGATCTTGCCCCCACCAGTACTCCTGCTCCGAATCGGGTATGAAAGTTTTTAAGTTTTATGTTTATTCCAATTTTTTACTATTTAAATTTTATAATTTAAATTTAATTTAACTTTTTTCCCACAGGACTTAAACGTAGCGTCTGGGGCATCCTCCTGAAGGATGTGGCTGAGACCAAGGTCCTGGCGCAACGCACGAACTGTAACATGCGTAAGATTATGGAAGAATTAATGGGGCTAAAATCTATGATTACCGCAATGATCAATGCACCTGGGGATGAGGGGCCTGGAGATGACGAGAATGACCTGAAAACTACAGATGATGAAGAATGATCTAACACCGGTGATACCGAGTCTTCCACCGAAGAGTCGGAGGCTAATTCTCAAGACAATGTAAATAGTTTATCGACAGACGATGTTATCCCACCCCTATCACCATCCCATTGATTGCTATGGATGTTAGTTTGTCGTATATGATGATGACTCTTTGTTTGGATATGATTGGGATATTTTGTCTTTTGTTTTATTTGTAATTTGATAAGATGTTTTTTGTATATTGTATGGTAGCATTTTGTGTTTTGGATTACCTAACTTTAGTCTTACCAATTTAGTTTGATTAAATTTGATACTAGCTATTGTGAACTTGGAATAGGAACTTTAGATGGTACATTCCAACTTCTGGATCTATTGGTTAACTATTGTTGATTTATTAAATATGATAGAGAAGTGCAATTTCGCACTTCATTCACACACATGATGTCGAGTTTACCGACATGTTTTGACTAACCTGCGACATCGCATGAATTAATTGACTTAATTGGATTTAGGCTCCGGTTTGGACCGAGGGGCACGTATGACATCGCTTGAGGGAACATGTGACGTCGCCCCTAACATCAAGAGGAATTCGGTCCAACGACCAATAGTGCAAAGTCGATCATCTCATGATTGACTATTACTGCTAGGTTGTACCCATGTTACCGACGTCGCACCTACGTCAGTTATACTCGAATTTGAAAAATATTTACCACGGTTATTATAGAACCACGATAAAAAAAACTTATTTTTACCTCATTTTTTAACCAAACTAAAAAATATTATTTATTTCGAAAAAAAATTAAGGTAAGAGAAGTTTTTACCTCGGTTATTTGACCTAAGAAAAAAAACCGAGGTAAAAGAGGTGAAGTAATAGGTCCAGTTTCTTGTAATGTATAAATTACAAATTAAAATTTAATATCACTATCTAATGTCAACATGTATAAAGTGTCAAGAACTTAGCATGCCAACACAAGATTTTCAATAAAAAAAATCAAAAGTTAACTTTGAAACACTTGATTTTAGTGAAAATATGAATTCTGATGAAACATCAAGTACTGAAAATGAAACATCAAGTATGGTAGTAAAAAAATCACGCACTACGAGAAAATAAGGAAGAAAAATAATCTGCGAATTTCTCCGATTCGGTTTCTTGACCCACGAGATTCTTATGATCCAAAAATTTTAATTCTCCAACTATTTATGCCGAACACCCCAGAAAAAGTGATATTTACACCCAGATCCCTCCTTTCTCTCCAAACTTTCTTAAATTGTACTCAAAACCCCCTCTCTAATTAAAATTTATAATGTTGCACATTAATCCTTGGTCTCGCTGTGAGACGATCTCACACAATACTTTTTCATGTTAATAGATACTACTTCTATTATATACACTTTGACTTTCAATAATTGACTTGAAAAAATGTTTGATCCTTAATATATTTCATTTATGATAATTAAAATCTGTGAAAATTTAATATTTTGAAAATACATGTTATAACTAATCTACAATGTATCATACAATAATGTTTATAATTATATACCAATTCAATTTTAGGTTCGAAGTTAGGAAGTTTTGACTAAATGAATAGTTAAATTACACATTGAAATGAGACAGAGGGAGTACTCATCATTACCTAAAATTAAGAAGTGAATTATCTTTTAACCAATTCATATACGGTACATCGGGGATAAATTACCTACTGTATCCCCGGTAATAAAGTAAATTTTCACTATCCTCTTTTAATGAAATGATTTTAGGGATGTATACTATTAAGAATTTAAATTAAAACGGTACACCATAGGGATACAATAAAGCACAGTATCCCAGGAGTTTTAAATAATTAATAATTATCACATTTATTTATTAGGTTGGGATACCGTACACAATGTATCCCTAGTGCACTATAAAAATTGGCTCTCAAATACTCTAGTAACAATATTGTAGAGTCTTATTTTAAGCATACTAAACTTCAGGTATGGTCTATTATGCAATTACTATAGATTTTAATTGGGGTGGGATTTCCTTAAATATGCTAATAAATTTAGGGATATGTTGTGAAATTGTATAAAAATCATATATTTTATGAAATTTCATAATTTTCCATTTTTTCGTGTTTTTCTTTTTGTCTTCATCATTCTGCAATCGATCAAAAACTGCTAGTAACTGCCTCTGTCCGCCACCTCGTGCATAATGCCACCATGCTTCTTTGGCGGAGGCACTGTTCCACTTCTTAGTTCACCGATTGAAGCTTCAGCGATCGAGGTTTCGCCGATTGGAATTTCGTTGGTAACTATCTCTATCTGCCACCTCGCACACAATGCTCCTCTTGCAAAAACTTTGTCTTATTCCTCGACTTGAACACAAATCTCTGAAACCACGAGATAGAGCTTAAAATCATCAATTGCTTCTTTACCACCATCTTCGGTGGTGGTGGTTTGGAATGGAGGAAATCCAGCCGGCAATTGGTTAAATAAAGCATGAAGAGGCTCCTAGAGTGGCCAGATCGGAACTCTATTCATCGTTGGAGAAAGGCTTCATGAACGAGTCATCGCTTGACAATCTGTTGTGTTGAGCTTTTCAATAGTTATTCTTGTTGCTCCTAATTTGTTTTGCTAGTTTTCTCTGTTGGACTGCTAGTGTTTGGCTTCTTGTTTATGGTACACACCCATACAACGAACTTAGGAGCTCTACACTATCTACCAGAAAAATGCATGTGGTCAAAGAAGGAGGGGAAGGAGAGCTATAAGAGAGGCTCTGTAGGGACCAAATATTTTTTTGTAGAGATAGAGAGAGGTGTTGTGGTGGAAGACAATAGAACGCTTAGGGAGTTGATGGATCCAAATATGGAGAATTAACCTCTTTGCATTATCTTCTCCCCTTACCTTCCAATGTCTCCCAAATTTCACAGGATGGTCAGGGAGGATCCCAACAAACACCTCTCAGAGTTTCATTTGGTTTTACACTAACATGAAACCACCAAGGATGACAGAGGAGGACTACAATTTGAGGTCTTTTCCCTTCTCGATAAGAGATGCGGCTAAGGATTGGCTTTACTACCTCCCGCCGGGCTGTATCACCTTGTTGATGGATATGAAGTGTAGGTTTCACGATGAGTACTTCCCTGCTTCAAGGTCTCCCGGATTGAAGAAACTTTTATCTAATATTTTGCAGCTTATGAGCGAGTCTCTGTATAAATATTGGGAGCAATTTAAGTGTCTGTTCGCAAGCTGACCTTAACATCTATTTGAGGAGAGAGATCTCGTGTACTACTTCTTTACGGGATTGTCCGATGAAGACATGCAGATGGTGAATGCCGCATACCATGGTTCGATAGCGAATAAGATTCCCAAGGATGCTATGGCCTTATTCAAGGAGATGGAAAATGGTACACGACAGTTTGGGAGCCGATCAGGGATAAAAACACTAGAGGAATTCACTCACTCTCCAAGCTTCAATAACAAGTCCAAGCTCTTGCTTCAATGATGAAGGAATTCATGAAGGGGAGAACTCTACAAGTAAAAATGTGCGGGATTTACCAATTGGATCATCCGACCGATATGTGCCAACAAGTTGTGGAGGACTTTGAGGAGGTAAAGAGCTTGAACGTCAATGAAGGGAATTGACAGTTTGGTATATGGGACCAACAAGGTTTCAAGGGAACCAAGGTGGAGATCACCAAGACCCTTATGCAAACTCGTTCAACCTTCGATATTGCAATCACTCGAATTTCCAGTGGCCAGATGACAACCAACAGTACAATCAAGAGGGAGATCCACCTCAACTCTACCCTAGGGGATAAGGGTCTTCCAACAACAATGCTCCAATTTATAAGTCGCATCAGGAGGAGATTGATGTGCACTTTATCCATGTGTTAACCAATGTATTTTCCACATTTGTTAATATGTTTTGTTTAGTTGATTGCTAGATATAGTTAGATTTACATGACAATTGGTTTATATTACCATTATTGGTTTTCTTGTCTAAATCCTGAGTTTTGTAGACTTAATTGAATCTAATGGACACTTTGTATTCACGAGCTCCTAGATCTTCCTTTGTGAGCTTATTAGTAGGTTGCTCTTGAGTACCTTTTCATCATCATTTTGTAGAAGGTCATTCATGAGGATGGTAGTAGATTGAAGGCCACATACTCCAAAGCATGGTAGTAGATAGAATTAATCTCGAAAAAGGCGAATTTGACGTTTAAGAAGGTGAAGAAAGGAAGAGGGTGCCAGCCATCTGAACCAGCCAGCCAGCAATAGCCTTTGTACGAGCCCAACAAAGCCTTGCACGGTCAGTGAAAAGTGTCTAGCACAGCCTATGCAAATTTACACGGGTCGTACAATAGCCCTTACACGGGCCATGCACCTCCGTACAGGCCATACCGCCCATGCCCAAAAATGGCTAAGTATGGGAGAAAATCATTCCATTTTACATGGTCTGTGCCGTTTCAAGTTTTAAAAGTGAATACCTGCCCACATGGTGTAAAAATAGCATAGCCCACACCGTTTTTCTGAGCAAAAAGTCCTTCCAGCTGATAAACCACGCCAAATAACACGGGGCTCGCAAATCAGAAGTTTAAGACTGACACCTGCCAACGGCGTGTGCTGGTTTGTGTAGCATACACCGGCACGAAGCTACATGGTCTGTGTTAGTTCGTGTGGCCCATGCCAGAATGAGGTTGCACGGCCCGTGTCGTGCCTCACGGCCCCAATGGCCGCTCAAATTGCTGTTTATAGGGTTTCTAGGCCATTTTTGGGCTTATTTCAAGACACTGTCCCTACTACTAAATATATGGACCTTTATCTACCAGGGTTTGAGTTTATGCACATTTATAGACTTCAAGAGTAGGCTAGTGAGAGAAAATTCTCCCCCTTCTCTATAGGTTCTTTTCATTTCTTTGCTTTATTTTTCTTTTGCCCAAAAGTGTTGAATCCAATGAAATACTTGGGTTCAATTCTTAGGGAGTAGTTGGGAGGTCGTCGCCGTACCTCTCAAAGATACTATTTTTAAGCCCAATATGCTCACTAAATACAACTAAGTAGAT
>JAULKM010044971.1:0-12994 GCA_032355605.1 Rubia tinctorum
CATTTTTGGTAAGATTCCTTCAATTTCATCCACTCATTCTACTTTTTACATTCTACATTCAATTTCATCCACTCATTCTACTTTTTATATTCTACATTCAATTTCAACCACTCATTTTCTCCACATCAATCCAAACACCTAAACATATGATGTCACTTATAAAGAAATGGAGGGAGTATAATTTGTTCACTTGCATCAATTGTAAAGTATGATCTCCTAAGTTCATATTGTTCTAATAAAACTCGATCTTTCCATAGGCATATGGAACCCTTTTCCAAGACTTTGCCTTTAAATTAAAGTGTCATTTTAATTTATGTCATTATTATAATTATATCACTATCAAGAGTAAGTGTTATTTAAATTGATGCCATTATTATAATTATATCACTATCACTAGTAAAGGTGACATTACCAAAGGTGAAATATTCAAATTGAGAAGAAAATACTTGAACAAATAAGGTAAATGCAGGGAAGAAGATTTGGAGATGAAGAGAGTGCTTATACTATTAAAAAGAAGTCCTATTATTAGTTTTTAAAAAATTAATTTCTTCGTTCTAAAGAGAATGACTCATTTACTTTTTCACGATTTTCAACGATTATATTTGACCAACAATATCTCAAACTGCACACAACAATTTTGCATAAAAATATAATATTTTAAAAAAATAGATGTTAAGACGAATCTAACAATATCTCACATGACATTTTTATTTTATATATGTATTAATATATAATTAGGGTTAAAGTTTGTAAAATTTAACTTGATAAAAGTAAATGAGCCAATTTCTATGAGACGGAGGGAGTAGATCAAACAAAAAGTATGATAAGATTAAATAAATAGAAGAAACGTTATTAAGAGTAGTTTGTTATGCAAAGGATTAAAGTTCTACTCCTTTTATTTTTTGAAAACTGTGATACCTTTGTTATTTTGATATGTTTTCATAAAATTGTTAAACTTATTTTTACGACAAAAATAAATTTATATTAGCTCATTACCTTTTTTCAATCTCTACTTAATTCTCTTTAACATTTAGCTTACATTAAAAATTAGAAATAAGTGCTAAAATAACCATACATTTTATCTGAAAGTGTCAATATAACCCTACAATTTCAAAAATTGTCAATCTAACCTTTGACTACATTGAATTTTTAGCCAATGTTTGTTTGATCGGATTCAGGGAAAAAGATGACTTTGCCCTTAATAAAAACAAGGAAACCCTTTTGGATTGTAATCTCTCCGCCGACCATAACTTCCATAGGCAATAATCAAGGGCAAAATCAAGAAGGGCAATAACTTCCATTCCATTCTAATCCAGTTCCATTTGTTGGTCGGCGGAGAGACGATTTGGCCAGATTCCTCTTGTATTTTAATCTCCCTGTCGGGAATGTAATCCCTCCGTCGAGTTCCACCACCCCGCCGCGTGCAGAATCTCTCCACCGACTTCTCCCCATTTCCCCACCGTCTTTCCCGTTTCCCCATTTCTCTGTTTCTCGTTCCCCATTTTTGTCTTCCCCCATCAGTAGGAGCACTGGATTTAGCAGCAGTAGGGGTGGTGAATTAAGGGCGGTGGTGGGGGTGGTGAATCGAGGAGCGGCGGTAGAGGTGGTGAATTGAGGACGGTGGTGGGGGGTGGTGGCGGTGGTGGCAAGAAGGTGAGAAAGAAGGAGTTGGGCTGGTGGGGCTGGTGGAGGTTAGCGGTGAAGCCGTGGTGGGCGTTGGCGGTGGCAATAAAGTGAGAAAGATCGAGTTATGCTGGTGGGCTTAGTAGCGGTAGAGCTATGGTGGGCATTGACGTTGTCAAGAAGGTGAGAAAGAAGGGTTGGGCTGGTAGCGGTGGCGATATGGTGGACATTGATGGTGGCGAGAAGGTGAGAAAGAAAGGTTGGGTTGGTAGCGGTGGTGTTGTGGTGGGCATTGGCGGTGGCAAAAAGAAATTCATAGTCTTGTGTGGTGGTGGTAGAGATGGTGGGAGAGGGTGGTGATTGTGTGGAGGAGCAGATCGGAAAGATTAGTCTCGTGCGGCGGGCATTTGTCTGCATTAGGTTGAAGAAGAAGAAAGATTAATTTGTTATTAGGGGTATTTTTGTCATTTTAGCTTCTGGTCTTGTCTGAATTCATTAAGTCAACGCCGAAATTAGCAAGTTTGGCTATATCGACACAAATTTTTCAAAAGTTAGAGTTAGATTAGCACATACAATAATTAGTTATGGTTAAATTGACACTTTATGAGATACTAAAGTTAGGGTTATAAATGTATTTATCCCAAAAAATTAAATAGCAAGAGATTAAGGTGGAAAAAATATGTAATATGTAATATTATTATTATTTTGATTTATCTTTTATTTCTTTTATTGACTACGATGGGTTCATTTTATAATGACGCTGATATAATTTTTTTCATTCTCCTCGCTACATTTAATCTAATTTAATTTTATAAATCTTTAAGTTTTGAATATTACCTACAAAATTATTGGGTTGAGAAAGTGACAAGGTATGTAATTATTGGGAGCTTGAATTATTTGAGAATTCACTCAAATTTACCCCACATGTCATAATTTATTTACTTTCAAAATAAACTTTGAAAGGTTAGTGGGATTTAATTTTGAGGGAACCATTAGCCTCGTAGAGCTTATGCTTGCGAATTTGGAATACTCTTTAAGCCATGTCGTGATTTTTTAAATATGTGTTTCTCTATTTGTGTCCTGCCTATTTTAATAGGTGCTCATATATGACTGTTTTACTTTTATTTTTGATAATATTTTAAAATGACTAAAAAATAAGTTGAATATTTTTTTTGTTAACAAACTATTTTTTATGATATTTTAATGATTTGCAAAAAAATAATATTTTTTAATAGTAAGATAGAAATAGGAGGACGGAGGGAGTATGTAGATAAAGAAGATAAGGGTTAAGATTATCACTTGCACTATGGGGGAATCTAGAGATGGATGGGTGGTGGAGGAGTAGGCCACAGTTGTGCCATTTTGTCAAAGCATCAACATTACTACAACATCTTCCATCTTGGACTTCCTTGCAATGTGTTGAGCAATAACATCAAAGCATTACTACCTCTGTCTCAATTCAAACTGCAATTTAACTATTCATTTAGTCAAAATTTCTTAACTTTGACCATAAAATTAAATTAGGATATAAGTATAAATACTATTTTGTGATACCTTGTTAGATTTGTTATAACATATATTTTCAAAATATCAACTTTTCACAAGTTTTAATTATCCTTAATGAGAGATATTAAGGATCAAAAGATTTTAAAGTCAACTGTCAAAAGTCAAAGTGTGCAGATTGAATTGGGACAGAGGGAGTAGCACATTTGGTAATGGAACTCTTTTCTAGTGAGTTTGGAGGGTTGGTGCATCCATTGTTGATGCTCATCCTCCCACATAGCACATACAGTGACATCAAATTGTAGATTTATAACACTTAAAATGGTCAAAATAGTCACGAGAGCTAAAATCAAAATGGTTCAACCAATACGTATGTCGGTGGGTTGTTAAACAAAAAAACCTATACTCCATATCTGTTCTTCTGATCGTGTCTTACCTTCTAAATATATGTATTAAGATGAATGTAGCAATATTTCACACGATAATTTTCATATTTATATATTTTTAAAATTCAAACATCAACTTTATTGATTACTAGTGAAATAAAACAAATATACAGGGACGGAGGGAGTATATGTATTGGTTGAACAATCTAATATACCTATTTCCTTTTTCTATATCAATTTAATTTAGGTTATTTAAGACGATTTTAGCATTCAACAGTGTCAGTTGACTTAAGTTCATTTAATTGAAATAATATGATGCTATGCGCTAAAATATTAAGTTCATGTTATATGGTACACGTGAACTGTAATAAATGAAAAGTAAATAAACATACTCCGAGATTAAAATTAAATATACTCAGTTGATATAAAATAAAGGATAAAGTGCATAAACATTCCTTTTCTATGTACCAACATAAACTGCACACTTATTATTTGACAGTCAACACTGTCAAACTTTGATCATATATTTAAATAAATATATCAATAATAATTCTATCGTATGTGATATTATTGTATTTATTGTAATAAATAGTTTTTAAATATCAACTTTTTATTTGCCGTTATTAAACGTAGTTAAACATATTAACGGTCAAACATGTTTTTTAAAAACTATGAAAAAGATTATGTGCAATTTATGATGGGACGAAGGGAGTATTAAATTTTGAAAGTGCAAATATAACCCTGTAAAATCTGAAAGCGTGAAACTAAGCCTAAGATTTTGAGCAACGGTGCAGATATACCAAAATTGCATTACGACTACGTTGACTAAATAAATTCAGTCGTTGACCAATCTAAAAAAATACCCCTATGTTTAAAACTATAAAATAAATGACCATTATACCCCTAGGTTTCACCGCCCGGCGGTCGCCATGCTAGATAAGTACTTTATTAACAAAACAAGGTTAGATCAACACTTTAGTAAAAGATACATGGTTAAATCAACACTTATGTATAAAAGATAGGTCAAATTAGCATTATCATAAAAAAATCATTTTGAAGAGACTCCACTCCTTATAAACATGCCTTCATTACAATTCGAAATCTAATGTATCATAAATATATTTATAATTTGTATGCATTCATTACATACGTAAGAAACTTAGGTAAATATTTTTCGATATAAATTCAAAAAATTGGTAGATAATTTTCCAATGAAATTCGATAACTTTATAATTAGAAATCGACAGATACTGTTGGGGACTAAATTAACTTTTCATTATGGAGACCGAATTTATATACTCCATCCGTCCCAAATAAATTGATATATTTTGACTTTTGGTATCCAAACTGAGTCAAATTATACCATTAAATTCTATGATTATATATGTAAGACTATTATCATGTTAAATGTTGTTAGATTTATCATAGCATATATTTTTAAATTATATTTTTGCATAATTTCTTACACACATATATAAATATATTAATAATCCAATTTAAAATGTGTCAATTCATTTGAGATAGAGGGAGTATTGAAAATTAATTAGAAATTAACATTAACATTATAAATATATTTTTGATACATGTATTAGATTCTAAGATTGTAATGAGGGCATATTTATAAGGACTGGGTTCTCCTCAAAAAGATTTTTTTTATGATAGTGGTAATATGACTCTATCTTTTCTACACAAGTTCTGATTTAACCCTGTTGTTTTTTTACTAAAGTGTTGATCTAACCATATCCTATTAATAAAAGTACTAATCCAACCCGGCCACCATGGGTGGGGGTGGGGGTTGGGGTTTGAGCGCTTTATGGGAAGGGGAGTATAGTCGTTTCCATGTTTGAATTTTTCCCAAAGAGGTATAATGGTCATTTTAAAGAAATCCGACAATAATTTGGTTGCTAGGTTTTGATTGGCACTTTTGACTAAAACATAACGTTAGATTTACACTTTAAGATTTTATAAGGTTATATTGACACATTCAACTAAAATATAGGGTTAAAAGTTAAAAACACACATTTCTCTAAAATAAATAATAGTAAAATAAATATATTTTAATTTTAAATTGAATTGAGCTAAATTGAGCTAAATTGCACTTAATTAAATTGAACTAAATTTCACTTAATTAAATTGAGCTAAATTGCCTCTTCGTCTAGGACTAAGAGCATGTGTAGTGGCGAAATCGCTCTGAAACTGCTCTTATAGTTTCAGTTCATTAAATATTCAATCTCTCTCTTCTAACTCATCAATTTTTCTACCCAAAATAAATTTAATTGTAAAATTCAATAATACACTTTTAATCTTTAAATTGAATTTCGATTTTTGAAAATTATTATTTTAAAAATAAAAAATTAATTTCAATTTTTAAAAAATATTTTTTGAAAAATAATTTCAATTTTTTAAATTTTTTTGAAAAATAATTAAAAAGAACCATATTTTTCTAAAGAATGTAATCTCTATTTTTAAGAAGAAACAAAATTTAATTTCTATTTTTAAAATTAATCGATTTTTAAAGATTTTTTTTCGATTTTTAAAAATTACATAAATTAATTTTCAATTACAAAATTTTAATTATTTTTTTTTCAAAAAATTGTCGCAACACATGGCACCACTGCATTGGGCTCTGTCCCAATCAATGAAAAATAAAATAAAAGGGGGACATCATGTTGCCACATGTCCCAATCAGAAAGTGACACGTGGTAAGAGGAAGACAAGAAAATGGCTCGAGCATTAATGCAGCCCCAGCATCACATGGATTGCTGACAAAATTTAATCTGGGGTGTTCTAGATATAAGCATTGAGACCACTTTAAAACCTCCATTGTAGAGTTTTAAAGTGTCAACGTGATTTCAGAGTGATTTTAGTTTCGAATTGAAACTATTTTGAAACCCTCACTGTACACATGCTCTGAGAGAGTACGCCAAACTGGAATCAACCTAATGCATGGTTGACCAAATCAACGACCATTGGAACATGTAAAAAATAAAAGGGAAAAGTGTGAAAATTACCTATGAGATTGAGAAAGTGCATGAATAAACTTGTAAAATTTGAAAGTGCAGAAATAATCCTAAGTTATTGTAAAATAGTGCAATTATACCCATTTTCCAATTCCGCCATTGACTTAATGAAGTCAACGATTGACCAAATATGAAAAGATAAAAATACCCCTACAGTCAAAACTAAAAATGTTATCGACAAGTATACCCTGAATTTCTTCTTCATCTTCATCCCACCCATTGCCCACCACCGCCGCCAAAACTCCAGCCCCCCCGCCCACCTCCTCCTCTCGAAAACCCTAGCCCCGTCGCCCACCCTCACCTTCTAGCTCTACCTCTCCTTTCCACCACCTCTCCCCGCGCATCACCACAGCCACCAACGCCAAACTCTCCCTGCGCAATGCCCACAACCACCACATAGCTCTACCTCTCCGTCCGCCACCTTCGCCAATAACCCTAAACCCTAACTCGTTCTCCGCCCGCCACCGCTCAACACCAGCTAATAGCCCCGTCCCTAGCCCTGAAACCCAGCCCCATAGCTCCCAAAGTCAACCCGCCTCGAAAATCCCCCTCATAGCTCCCTAGCCCGATCTCCTAAAATCCAATATGCAGAAACCCAGCCCGTAGCTCCCTAACCCACCTTTGCCGCTAGTGAAATCCTGATCTCCATGCCACCGGAGTCACCATATCCGCACGAGATGGCGTTGCACACGGGGCAGCGAATAGATGAGAATAAACAACGATGGGAAGCACTCCGATGTGCAAATGCGGTGGCGGTGCAGATAGTTTGTTGTTTTAGGGGCATGAGATGTGGGATGTGCAAGGAGGAGAAATTGGCGATGAGAGAGGTGAGGTTGCTGAGGGTAAATAGTGTCCTTTTTTTCATAACTCATGGGTATAATGGTCATTTCACCCATTTCCGCCCAATTTGACCGTTGCAATTTAGGTCAACGAAATTCAGAGTTATTTCTGTACTTTCAAAATTTACAAGGTCATTTCTGCACTTTCATCCAAAATATAAGGTCAAAAACGCAATTTTCTCAAAATAAAAAAAATTGCTCGGAGACAAAACTAAAGCAGGTTCAAAAGTCCACAAGAAAAAATATTAAAAAATAAAAAAATCATTTGGGCCCAAACATTCACATGGGCCAGCCCGCTGTGATAATTTCTGTTTCTGACATTACTTACGACTGAGGACATACCTTTTATCGAGACGAGTAAAATAACACGCAAAATAATAATAATCCCAAGAATTCGTCTAAAAAACAGGCGACAAGATTCATCTCTACTGAAGATCGCAATTCCGAAGGTAACAAGATCAATAATTTACACAATTCACAGCTCGTGAATTTCTGTAATATTACACGGATTGGAGGCGTAATTATGGGGCTGAGAGCTAACATGCGCCGCGGATTATTGGTCCTCCTGTCACTGTTAATAGTGCTCGGATTGTCAGAGAAGGCCGGAGCCGTGTGGCTGAATTTACCGGCGTCCGGCACCAAGTGCGTCTCCGAGGAAATCCACAACAATGTTGTCGTCGTCGGTGATTACGTCGTAATCTCTGAAGATCATAATGTGCCAACCCCACCAATTTCCTCTAAGGTGTGATTTGTTTGTTTGTGTTTGGATGATTTCGTGTTTTTATTGCTGAATTTGAATACATAGGATCTAGAAAATTTGGTTTTCCTGGGAAAGTTTTGATTTTGAAAGGTATTGAGATTCGAGAATGATGGTAGCTGTAATTCAATCAAAATTGTAACTTGAGACCTGTTTGTTAGAATTAGGAATTCGTTTGTTAGAAAGCTTAGCAATTTAATGTATGTGGATGTGATGTAGGACTCGTCCTTGGTCAGGAAGAAGTAGAAACATTGAGTGATTCAGTTTGTCATCTTTTCTAAAGTAAAAAATATTTGAGCTTTCATTAATGTGCATGCACGGTTAGCTTAGGATATTTGAGGACCGAAAGAATCCTTGAATTAACTTGTGAGGATTGAAGGAAGTCTTTTTCTATTTTGATGATATAACATGTGAGTTACGGGATAAAGGGGATATTCAAAGCATATAATTCTTGTGTCTGAGTTTGCAAGCGTAGAAACCCCAAGTCTTTATCCTAGGAAGTGGAGTGGCAGTTTTATTCACTTAGAACATCAGTTTATGATGTTATATTAGAAACTTGGTACTGTGCTCATCGTACACGCGATAGTTAGCCGTATACTTATTGATATTTAGCACCGTTGAAAAGTGTGGTTAGCAT
Organism: Rubia tinctorum; assembly: GCA_032355605.1. Classification (NCBI taxonomy): domain Eukaryota; kingdom Viridiplantae; phylum Streptophyta; class Magnoliopsida; order Gentianales; family Rubiaceae; genus Rubia; species Rubia tinctorum. Next base: position 8,766 of record JAULKM010044971.1, read on the forward strand.
TTATAATTGTCTCTACTCTCTAGTGAGTATTGGATTGCATTCTTGCACAACAGTACGGGAAATTTGAAGGTTCTTAAGGTCATGACATTTTGTTACAATAACTACGCAGACACCTCATTTTAGTTAGAATTGTGCTGATAGGAAGGGAAAAATGTTATGAACAACTTCTTCTTGGTTTGGCTAAGATGTCACAGTGCTACAATACTCCAAGGTCCACACATGTAAATTAAAGGTATAAATGGAAAAGAATATAATGAATAACCTATTCCATTTGTTTTACCTTAAAACTTACTGCCACCCTTTCTAATATGATCATCCAAGTTTGACTATTAAGGTATTAAAGAGAATTAGAGTTAATTTATGTGTTGTACCTTGAAACTCTTAAAAAATGTACACCCTCAGGCCTAGACTGAGGCAGCAATACATTGTTAAATTTCTTAAAGCTTATTTATGTTTTAAGGCATGTTGAGAGTTAATAAGTTGAATGGCAGAGAAACTACCTAGGCTGAGTGTTTCTGATTTCTCTTCAAGTTGTCCTTTCAAGTGTTTCTTTATAGAATGAGCTATAGGATGGGATTTGCATGAGTATTGGATCATTAGTCCTTGCACAATTCTTTCATTGTTGGTATAATACCTGCTGCTTACAGCAATTCAAAACCAATTTTTTCAGGTCACGTCACCGTATGGAAACACTCTTCATCACTCAGAAAATGTCACACACGGTCAGTTTGCATTTACAACTGTTGAGGCCGGCAACTATCTAGCTTGTTTTTGGCTCGATTCGCGCGCTGCTGGTTCCAAACATGGAGATGTAAGTATCAACATTGATTGGAAGACTGGAATTGCAGCAAAGGATTGGGACTCGGTTGCCAGGAAGGAAAAAATTGAGGTGAGTTGTTATGATTGATTAATCTTTACTCGATCAACCATAGCCTGTGTATTCTTGCATTCTGCGAGTAAATTATTATGTGTATTAGAGTTTTTATCATCATTACTGTTGTAGTCTTTGCTAGAGAGAGGATAGTAAATGATGATCAATCAATCAAAATAAGGATAACAGTTGTTCTCCACCGTCGTTTTCAAGTAAATCTTTCGAGGTTCCTTGAAGAAAAGAAGTTCTGTTTCCAATCACATCAATGTAGTTATGCTCTGGATAAACTTAAGATCACGCGTTCTCTATCCCATCTAGTTTCTGGGGGAGTTGATAGTTGAGGTTATAAGGTTAATCTTATTGGTGCTTATAATTCTTTTCATGCTTGCTTTTGGCTCAGGGTGTTGAGCTTGAACTAAGAAAGCTTGAAGGAGCAGTTGAAGCCATCCACGAAAACTTACTCTATCTCAAAAGCAGGTGAGATAAGTCGTAAATGCAGTATTTCGCCATCTGTGTTTTCACTTCTGTTTGGTTACTGATATGTTTTGGACCGCTTTTACAGAGAACGAGAGATGCGAACAGTGAGTGAAACGACAAATGCGAGAGTGGCCTGGTACAGTATCATGTCCTTAGGCATCTGCATTGTTGTGTCTCTGGCCCAACTAGCTTACTTGAAGCAATTTTTCCAGAAGAAGAAGCTGATTTAGCCTTAGTTGAATCATGATTTACCCGTTAACCTTTCTTTTTGTAGTTTTTATTAATAGATCACAAATTTTGGATGTCATCCTAGATCTTCCCCCGGTACTGTTAGAAATGATATAAAACTGTTAAAACACTGATATATGAATAGTGTTTTTCTTCATTCACCCCCGTTGGTGAGATCAATTTCATTTTGCTTGTCCCTCATAAATGGGAAAATGGGAAAATGGGCAAATATGACCCAACATTTTAGATGGGTGCATATTACCCTCAAATTTTAAGTTTAATTATGCCCTCAAACCTTTTAATCTTGGTTTGGATTTCCCCTTGAACTAATTTATTGTTGAGTATACTCTCATGATTAACCAAATTTATTTTAACGCAGATTCTGATGTCATGCCAAAACATTATTAACACATTTCATTCATAGTGTCTCACATAAAGGGGGTTAGAGAACTTGAACAATTATTAATTACTATCTTTATTTAGATATGTGAAAGAAATTGAAAAATATAATATCTTATGAATGTATGTATAAATACAATAAAGAGTCCGTTTCGTGGTGAGATCAGGGACTAGAATGAAAATAGGCAAATGGTAAATTAAATTCGGGGGGCAATTTACAAATTTTATTTTCTCGGTGCTAGAATGAAAACACGCAAAAAGTTGAAGGACCATCTTGCAAATACACAAAATAATCACACCAAAAACGCATCTTTCTCCTTCATCTCTCTTCTCCACCGCCGTCGCCTCATTTTCTCGGCCTCCGCTGCCCTCCTTCCCTCCTTCTCCGGCCGCGATAACGCTATTCTCCATCGCGCCTCCTCCAACTAGCAAAACCCTAGTTTTCTCACTCATTTCTGTATCGCATTCGCTGTCTTCGAAATTTGTCGTAGTTGAAAACCTTATCGAATTCAGAGGGTTTTGGGTAGTCTTCTCGCCAGAAGCGTCGTCGTTGAGGCAGTTCCGGAAGGAGTCAGATTCGTGAGATCAAGGTCGGATTCGCAAGATCAATCGATTCGTCGGTGGCATCATTAAGGTGGATTCGAGGGTTTTGCATCGTCGTCGTCAACGTCGAATTATTGCGTCAGCGTCGGGGTAGTGCACGAGGTTGTTGTTGACTGTGCGAAAGGTTCTGTTCATTCCCTCGTCGGCGTCGTCATTCTGATGGCTGTGCAAGGATTCTGGTCAGTTGCGCAATTCCCGGTCAATTTACTGGTGTGTTCGCTTTTCCGGTGCCAGTCTGATGATTCAGGCCAAAATCGGCCTGATTGTTTAGGTTGGGTTTTGAATGGGCTGAATTGTATTTGGGCTTATCGTCTAAAACTCAAATCAAAATAAAAACATATCATGTGAATTGTAAAAGATCAAATACAAATAGTAAAACATCAAGAGTCCGTCTCTTGAAAGACTGTCTTTCCATGACTTATGGAAAGACGGTCTTTCAAGAGACGGGCTCTTGATGTTTTACTATTTGCATTTGATGACCAAGGTTTAAAGTGTAAATTAGAAGAAATGAAGATAAAAATTTTGGGTTGCATAAATCGGGTTATAAATTTTATAACTACTATACTTTGCATAATAAATTTTTAATATTGCAACTAATACCTTTTATCTTTTATTGTACTCCCTGTTTTTCAATAAGCCTATGGAAAGACGGTCTTTCCCAAGACTTTGCCAAACATCAAATGTAAATTATAAAAAAAATTAAATGCAAATAGTAAAAGTATATCACACAATTGAAAATTCTAATTTTTGGGGTTTGTTATTGGGTTCTAAAAACATAGATTTCTTATTTAGCTGATATGTATTTGGTTTTGATTCTTTAATTCACATCTAACTAATAACACATCAAATTAAAAATAAATAGCATCAAATACAAACTCTAAACCATCAAATAAAATAATTACAATAAAATAGACATAAATTTAAATCGTTAAATATCACATAAAAACACTAAAAAATACATTAAATTATAATTAAACATCAAAAAAATTCTAATGTATAGATATAAGGTGATTCATATCACTTTATGTATGTTTGTGGATGATCAAGTAATTTTAATATTTTTTTATGCAAGACATAAAACATAAAATACTGATAACTCAAAATCAAATTAATTAAATGAATCGTCACTGGCACGACAAAAAGATATAAAATTAGCATATAAAATTAGAAACCTTTTATGTTAGTTTTACGTCATAATGTGAAAATGTCAATTGGCATAACTATCGAACCATTAAACATCACTCAGTACGAAAGGTTCAACTGCCCTAAAAATCTCTAACATGAAAATTAGGAAAAAGTGCAAAAATAACCCTATAAGATTGAAAAAGTGCAGGAATGAACTTTTAAAATCTGAAAGTGCAAGAATAACCCTATATTTTAGTCAAAATGTGCAGTTTTACCCATTTATCAGATTTCCGGCGTTGACCGATGTAAGTCAAGCGTTGACCAATAATAAAAAGATAGAAATAATCCTAGGCTGAAAACAAACTTTTTAATGACAAATATACTTTTCCTTGTTTCATAATAAAAAACCCTAATCGACACACAACCGCCACTTCCCCGTCGCTCCACCGTCGGACCTCTGGCTATCAACAGCCGCTGATCCGTCAGCACTTGCTCCCACCAACACCACCTCCGCCGCCCGAAACCA
>JAULKM010044980.1:0-12994 GCA_032355605.1 Rubia tinctorum
GGGATCTCAATTTTGTCAACCATACGAGCTATATTGGATGGATTGAGTAAGACTGCCTACTATACCTAAGATCAAAGCGGAAAAGAAATCAAGTTTTATGGTCTTAGAGATGAATATTGGGTTATTGAAGCTAAAAGATACTTGTTTGTGGTTGCTGAAGGTCACGGAAGTTAAAACCGATAATTGTTGATCCCGGGCTTTATCTGTCTGAGGATAACGAGGTGTTTTATACCACTCAGAAGAGGGTCCTCCCCGATTCGTTCCATTTGTTTACTGGTGAGTTTTCAGCTTCAAGAAGGCTATTGAATGTGTGGCCTGTTTTTGCTTAGTAAAGAAGCGTGCTACTTAGGAGCTGAAATTGTCTACTTGCTTACTTTATTATTGTGCCAAGTGATTTTTGAAGTCAAATGCTTTCTGAAATAATTTCTGTAAAGAATTGGTGTCAAATATAATTCCAATTATTTTTTTCCCAACTCCGTAAGAGACATGCTTAATAAAATGAGGTTTAGTTACCTCATATGATCATTGGCTGGTTTCTCAAGTATTCTCAGTAAAGCTCTAGGAATTTTAGTCTTCAATTGCTAAGGGAATACATTTCATTTGTGTACAATATAGTACTGGATGACTACAATATGGGCATGTGATTTCTAAAGTTCAAAGACATACTTACCTTGTTTCTCATCCCTCCATTTTTCTGTACTATGAAAGTTCTAGTTCTGGGAATCAGTTGCAGAAGCAAGCCTGTTGAGAATGATGGGTGTACATAGACTGGATTTAATACATAATAAATGCATTTACAAAGAAAGTAAAGCAGCTTTGCAGGTGGAAAACTAAAAGAAGCGTGCTTAGTATGGTTACGTCATACATATGCGTGTATATATGACTTATGAGTTTTAGATGGACCAATTGAGCAGAAACTTGAGAATTCCCTATTTGTGTCCTACTTATCTTATTTGGTGTCCCCTTATTAATGTCTTACTTCCGTTTTTGGTAAATAAATTTGAATGTGTAAATAAATAAAATCACAATTCATTTTTATGCTATTTCAATGATTTTTTTTTATGATAATAAAAAGTAGAGGGGCAATGGAGGGAGTACTCTATTTGGTCTATGTCTTACCTCAGATATATAGATTGGATGTAATCATGTAAATTTTTCCTTAAGATTTGAGAGAGAAAGCTTTGGTCTTGAGCCTCAGCTAATTAACAAGGACCCGGACCCGGACCCGGACCCCCACCACAAATGATGCTTCTTTGGATGTTTCCAGTGTTGAGAGCATATCTTTGTGTTATTATGGTTTAAATATTTTGCATGGATAAAATTTAAAATAGTATGACCTAGTGGTTTAGGGATATAAAGTGTGTTTGACGGAGTTGTGCTTGCAAGAAAATCTTGCTTATTTTGAAAGTAGGGGAGACCAAAAATATTTTCTGCTTCTAAAATAATAATATTTTTATTTAGAAGTTTTCCAAACACTTAAAATTGCTTAGCTTAAGTAAAGCATCTTATAAGCACCGCCAAACACACCCATAACATACAATCATGCATGTTAGGGCGATAATTTCAGGGTTTCCCTTTTCGCTTTAAATCCTTAAAAGTTACTCTCCTTCCGTCCCGGAATAAATGGCACCCTTACTTATTCACGGTTTTCAATGATCATGTTTGACCAACAATATCTCTAGCTATACACACAACAATTTTTCGTAAAAATTTGATATTTAGAAAGACGAATCTAACAATATCTCACATGATATTTTTATTTTATATATATTAATATATAATTAAGGTCAAAGTTTGTAAATTTTGACTTTGAAAAAGCAAGGGTGCCATTTATTCCAGAACGGAGGGAGTATGTTATTTTGCATACGGAATATAATTATTATCCACTAATTTGAGGATTATCATGCTTTTAAATTGAATTTATTGTGGTACAGAAATATGATTTTCCGTTAATATTTCCAAACCTTTTTTCACAATTTAGTTTAGGCCATGTACTACTGCTTTGAAATTTATACAATCAAAAATTCTATTATTTAGGATTCATTTATTTAGGATATAATAACAAGAATCAAGTGCTTCAAATCAATGGTTAAGGTGAAACTTAGTTTAGGGCAACACAACAATTTATTAAAATATTGCACTTGTTTTGGAAGATCAGTTTTGAGGATGTTACATTTACACAATTGAATTAAATATTTTTCAGTCCAATTGGATATAAAAAAAACAATGGACAAAACTTTACCCTTAGAGAGGGACATCAATTAAATATTGTAAAATACTATAAATGAAAACCAGCATCGGTTATATGAGTTGAAGTACTGGTGCTAAGATTTTTTGGGTTTGGAAATCCAAAAAAATTGGTCTATTCCTGGGCAGGAAATTTAAAAGTTCGTCAATTCCAATTTGCCACCGGTTATTACACCGATGTTGAAACGAAATTTTATTCCCCACCCAATACTGATTGGGTTGAAAAGTCCAATATTAATTATATAGGCGCTGGCTTTTCTTTCGTAGTCACCGGTATATTAGACCGGTGTTGGAAGCTTAATCCCAGTCGGGATTAAGCAGCTCCACGTAGCTGCTTTAATATTTTCATGACACCGGTTTTCCTCAACCAGCACCAGTTAAGGTACTGGTGCTCCGGACTTTGAAACAAAATTCTAAGTGTGCGTAAAAAAAACACAGCCTCAAACAGCTGGTTTATACACAATCAGAAATGGTTTTTTGGATAAAACAACACAGGTACACATACCAGTGCTTTGTACTTAGACAAATTTTCTTACTTTTCTCTTGGATTAAAAAATAATAATAAGGAAAACATCCTCATGCAATTGCTTCTCAGAACATTGGCATCGGTACAAAATACTTCAACACCGATTTTATGGGTTATGTATCTGTGCTGAATAAGCTTACATAAAATGTGACCGATCATCTTCCTCACATAACGGTCGCATTTTCTTCTTCTTTCCCACTCTTTCGAACGGTTTCTCCACGTTCTACACCATTAAAGCTCCACGTTCTCGACCATTTAACCCTCATTCAACATCCATTGGCCTACCTCCTCACTCACACTTTTTATTAGAACCCAAAAAAACCCTTGATTTGGTATCCTCTAGCCGAATTTTTCCACTCGACGGCGGCGAACTCATCTTCAGCCAGATTTTGGCTGGAAAGTTGAAAGGTACTTCTACAATCCTTCATTATAAATCATGTACAAACCCTATTCGTGAAATTTGTACAAATTTCTAGGTGTTTGATGAAATGTACGAATGAATCTTTTTGGATATTAAGTTGCTTAGGGTTGTTGATTATGCGATGTTGGAGTTTCTGGTTTTATTGTGTGATGTTAGAGTGTCATGTTCATTGTGTGATGTTGGAGTGTTATGTTCATTGCATAATGTTGGAGGGTGATGGTCATTGTGTGATAATTAAGAGTTTTTGAATGTGGGAAGTTCATTGTGTGATGTAGGTGTGTGATGTTCAGCGTGTGAGGTTGGATTTTATTGTTTATAGAGTGTGTTGGAGTTGTGATGTTGTGATATTGGAATTGTTGTGATGTTGTGATGTTGTGATGTTGGAGTATTGGAGTGTTGGAACTGTGATCGCATGGTTGTGATTTCGGAGTGTGTGATGTACATTGTGTGATGTTGAATATTTTTTGAATTTCCATATGTAGATGCCTCCCAAAACCAAAAAGGTGGCCGAAAAGAGGAAGTGGGCTAGCCCTCCGCCAAAACAAAAGAAGGTGGAGAATAAGGAAGTTACTTCTGAAGCCGTAGAAGGGGAGGTTCCACTGGTGGTACCCCTGAAGAATTCAAATTGAGGAAGATCAAGTGGGTGCTAGTGGTGATCCCGAGGCTGAAGCTCCCAAAGAGAACGAGGGTGATAGCGAGGACAACCCCCTATGCAATCCGGGTAACGATGACATCTCCAAAGTAGGTGGGAAAATGGGATACAATTTGACAAGTTCGAGATTGGCACTTGGTGTAGGAAACGGGGGACGGCTACTTGTTAGTCGGTCATGTTAGCCAAGGAAAAGGATCCAGTTCTCGTCGCCGTCGAGGAAGTAGAGGGTCAGCTAATTTGTGTTAAAAAATGGAGCGCATGGACCACATATTGCAATTAAGCATTTCAGAGGCTGGTCTGATTTGGTACATGGATACACTAGCCGGACATCCCGAAGGATGTAAAGGAAGAAGTGTGGACATAAAGGTACAAAATACTTCATTATACTTAATTTATCAATGACTAATAGTTAATTACTGTTAAGATAAATATACATGCTCCTAACCTGCCAAATTTTTTTACTACCATCGCAATCAAGTTTCAAATTCGAAACTAAATTGACTGAAGCGCAGTGGAGCAAGTTGAAGAAAACTTGGACCAACAAGGCAGGCAATGCACATCGCAAATGGAAATCAAAGGTGGCAAACAAGTATATATGGTTATTGCCCGACGAAAAAGTTCCAAAATACAATCCGTGGAAAAATTACTGGTGGATGGACAAGGAAGAGTGGAAGAAGTTCCAGGACCATAGAAGGACAGGATATATGACAGTAAACTTTTTAAATGACATCAAAAATAGTATTTAAATATGGTGCAACTAATTCATTGTCATAATAACTAAAGCTTTTTGGCAATTTTTCAGGAAAAAAAGAGAAGAATAGCGAGCATTCAAAGGAAAAGAAGTACACACACTCCACCGGATTGAAGGGGAACCGAGCTATAAAGGAGAAGCTGATAGAGCAACTAAGAGAGAATGAGAGAAAGAAGCTAGGGGACCAGGGATACACGGAAGAAGAGATTGAGACGGAGATAAGTTCAAATAATTTCAAGCCTGACATATCCCTGATCTACTTGGAGTTGAACAAGAAAAGGGACAAGGAATATGCAACCGAAGAAGTCAAGGACATAGCGGAAACTATCGTAAGTATTCAAAATATTTAAATGTTCATATTTAAGTAGATTGATATTCATCATTACTAACACAATAATATGACCCTTACTTGAGGATGAACGAAGAAAGGGATAAGGGAACCCTAAAGTTAGGTCTGGGCGAGGACATCTTGATTAGAGCCACGGGGAAATGGGATCACTCGGGTCGGTACAGAGGTATCAAAACCTGACTGCCAGCATTGATTATTGTCCTAGGAATAGAAAGAAACAAGTGCGCCAGCAGCTCCTCGTTCCAGAAGAAGGAGGCCAAGAAACGTTCAGCTCAGTAGCCGGTCGTAAAGGCGATAGTTTCCTACCTCGAGCAGTTGGTCAAGGGTATGACTACAGCTGGGGGATTAAATATACCCGAAGGCCTAGCAGAACTGAAGAGCATCATTTAGAAGGCTAATTTTGGAGGTGTTTCCACTGGTCTCAGCAGCTCGTTCCAAGATCCCCCTAGCGTTGGAGAAGAGGATAATTGGTAAATAGGCATTACGGCTCAATTGTTGGCATTGTTTAGATATTTATTCATTTTATACAATCATTAACTATTTTAGACTTAGTCATTATCACCTTTCATAATGGGATGCTGAGTTGATGACCTTGTATGTCAAGGGATCAACTAGCTCAAATTACTTTTCGTTCAAATTAAATTACTTTTCTTAAAAGCTAGAAACCCCTAAGCATTCTGGATCAACTAACTCCTACCGTCCCTCGAAGGGAGAATTTATGAATGATAGGCATATGAAATTGGTACTTCTCAATAAAATCCATAATTTATACTATATTTCATTGTTTATAAAATTCCCTAATTTCGTTGCCATTACATATTTTCATATTGTCAACAAGCGCCGGTTCACATCATATCCCAACATGGCGAATGACATCAAATACTGCAGCGAGCTTGTGAAGAGCATGCATGATTCTGGAAAGGTGATTTTGTTGTTGGAATATCGACCATCGGCTTTCAGCAAAAAAACATAGTGTTGCATTATTTCTCGATTGCTTGGTGGAGTTCAGGAATTGGAAACTTCAGAGGAATGGCTTGGCTATCTAACTTGATGATAGATGTTTGGATGGGGTAAGGTTTAATTTTTCACATTAATTCATTTTATTTTTACACTAATTTTTACAATATATTAACTAATGCTATTTTTCAAGGCACCTCTAGGACCAAGTCTTCAAAACCAACAATGGTTGCATCCAGTTTGTTCCATAATGTACTGGAGGCTATGGCTCAGAAATCAAGGATGCAGAAGTCGAGGATCGTGCTAAATCCATTCTGGAAACCATGCTCAATACTGATGTCGTAATTTCTGTGGTTCCATACATTAAAATGTAAGTAGCACTTTACAATTTCAGTCAATTACAGAAAATTGTACACCCCCTAACGAGTTCATTCATGTGTTACTTTCTTTTCAACGCAATGATCATTGGTACTTAATACTCATCCATCCTAGTACGAAGGAAGTTTTTACCCTTGACTCGCTGACTAGAGGAATCAAACCAAAAAACATCAGTGAAAACAAAATCATTGCTAGGTACATTCATTCCTTTCATCGTACTTATTTTAACGTCTAAAAATGTGATTTTCCTAACCAATACAATTTAATGACGATCACCAAGATTGTATGTGAATATCAAACGTAAAAGATGAAGATGGAACCGCATTCAGATTACACATAGAAAATCACAAACATTGATGTAAGTCATTCACTCCAATCGTCAATTCATTTCCACCCTTATTTCATACAATTACGTTTAACTCAATTTTTTCATTTGCAGTACAGAACTCAATTGAGTGGTTGGGAATGTGGATACTATGCCCTCCTCTACATGGAAGAGCGTGTGCTAAAGACTACCTCTACAGATATCTTGGAGGTTGGTTGACAAATTACAAATTAAATATTTTAATTCTTACTTAGTAAACACTTTCACGTAATTAATCATCTGGTTGTTTTGAACACAACAACTATTTCCCACAAAGAAAGGTGCATATAATTCCAAGGAGATAGCAGTTGTAGCCGATATATGGTGTCGGGTTTGGGTGGATGAGTATTCCAAAGTTTGTAAGACTTCCATGGACATCAACAAGTATAAAGCAATGTAGAAAATGGATGTGAAAAATATTTACAGCTTTTTCTTTAATTTGCTTTGTGGAAGGATTTTTTTAGACATTTTTAGTTCATACATCATTTATTTGTTCTTTCTCAGTATTAATCTAGTTAGTAGATTATAACTTGTTGGCTGGCTGTTAATAGTTTCTTCTGTCATATTTGCCCAAGTTTTTATCCGAATGGGAAGGGATAAATTCAAATAGGGCATTGCAAATGAAAATCAAAACCATCACCAATTTTTCACATCACATGTCGGTGCTGTAAAATTTACAACGCCCTGAGAACAAGCACCGACTTCAATACCGGTGCTAGAAAAATTGATACTACTAATCCTTAGCACCGCTTCTAGACCGGTACCGGTGCTAATAAAATTTGCACCATTTTCCATATTAATGTAGCAAAGTAAGCAAGAATTGGTGCTGGTATTCATCATTTAGCAGTGGTTGCATTGTACCGGTACTGAGTGTGTGGGATAAGCATTAGTTAGCACTGCTTCGTTATTATTGGCACCGATTTTACAAACCAGTTATGTATATAATTAATTAGTTAGCACCTTTATTTACATAATTATTGGCATGGATTTTTAGAATCGGTGTCGTTCATGATAATTCAGCAACGATTCACTAATATTGGCATCGGTATTTATAACTAGTGCTATGTATCTTTACTCAGCGCCGGTTTTGGATACAGATGCCTTTGTAACTACGTTTCAACACAACCACATTTAGGCACCGGTAGTCCGGGGGTCAGAAATACCGGTGCCTATGCACCCAAATACCAGTGCCAAAGGGGTTCCTGCAGTAGTGTTCAGCTAATGTATCTTTCAGTGATTTATATTTTTTTATATAAAAAATACAATTTAGTATCAATCAAAATTCATTTCCATTTATATTAATGGTTAAATAACTTCCATAGATCCGCATTATATTATATTCTTATCAAAATACCCATCAATTAAGTCTAGAATAATAATTTATTAGTATCGTATCATCCAAAAATATATTTAAAATAGATAGGATTTAAAAGTAATGATATGAACTGCGCAATGTTGTGGTATAAACTTACTCGAAGAATATTTTTACCATTTCCCCCTCTTCTAGTTTTGAATAATATTGATGAAACCCACATGATATTTTTTGAACTTGCAAAAAAAAATCGAATATCTAATTAGGGGATAAGAGAGAATCGAGCGCTACAAGAAATTGGATTTTTTTACTTTGCCTTTATTAACTCAATTTTTCGGTTTAAGTCAAATAATTAAAGTAAAAAAGTTCTTTTATCTCGATTATTTTTTAAGCAATTTTTTTACTTAGGGTAAAAAATAACCGAGGTAATTCATAGATTTTTTACCTTGGTTATTTTCTTAACCGAAGTAAAAGGTTTAAAAAGTAAAATAAATGTTCTTACCAAATGGCGTGTGATGTTGCACATGTTGTTTTATGAGAATAGCCGATTTCGCATCATATGTCGTTATTACCGACACGTAACGCGATGGACGACCAACGTCGGTGTTATGTTACAATCTAAAACTTTTAGAGGTTAAACTTGTTTGAAATTGATCGACTTTTGTCTACAAAAGTATTTTTCAATGGTTTTTAAAATGAGTGTAGAAAATGGGTTTGAATGGTACAGTTGCAAATGGTTTTTAAAATCATGCACAAATCAAATCGCACATACTGCCAATTATTATTCAAATAAGGTACTTAAATTATTCAAAAAATAGTAGCCGTAAAAATATCCTTACAATTAGTACATAAGTTTGACTATAAATTTTTTTGGTTCCGATAAAACAAAAATTGCAACAAAATCAATCAGATCGGATTATGATGACATTGAAAATAAAGGGCCCCACCTTCTTAAGCTCCAAGAACAAGGTGTCCCCAATGCATAGGTGGTTACCGACAAGGAACGTAGAAATACCCTTTGGGGACAGGGTTTTGGTCTTTCTATCCCCCGAGTAGTTCATGCGCCACTCTCTCCCGCAGCACCTCAGCACAACTGGGGTCTTAAAACTTGGTAGGAGTGGTACCAAGTCCCTAGGGATGTACTGAATCACAAACAAAAAATAGTTATTATAAATATATGCAATTATTGAACAACAAATAATATGAATTGAAAATCAAATAATTACATGCATTTAGCATGTCAGACCTTACCAAATTGGGGTTAGTTCCAAAGTTTTGCTGCTTCAGGGTGCAGATGAATATGGGGTTATCAGGACACATCGTATAGGGTTCAAGATCGAATGTGACAGGTTCTAGGGTGTTGATCTGTTGTGCGGCGAATTGTAGGGAAACAGTGAATTATGAAATGTCATCAATTGTGAATATAAGTTAACACATAAAATAAATGTAGCTCATGTATATAGACGTAAATATATGTAAAATAAGTTGCTAGCTTGAAAAAAGGGCGATTGGAGGATCATTCGCCAGTCATTACTCCTGAGTATTATAAGAAAATGATTAGGGTATAAAAGCTTTGAAACTTGATGAGTGCGACGTCAGTCATGGGTTGCACATACTTGTCGATCCAAAACAGTGGCATGGCTGACATGTATGTGTGACGTCACCTAGCGGTCACATTTAAAATTTAAAGCAACCAGCATGTTGCAAATGCATGCATACAAGGTTGGTAACCGACACAGGTGCGACGTCACTTTCAATATAGATACCACCATAATTATGAATGAACGACGCCGCACTGGAGTTGCATAGAACAAAGGGAACCAATAGGCGATTGACGTTGCATTTAACTCTAGCAGCTACGGCCAAAATCGCATAAACCCAAAAAATCATGCTTGGAAAATTTAAAAAAATGACAAAAATGGTCCAAACACACCCCCACAACATACCAAAACATAGTACCTAGATTGACATATAATGAAAGTTCACACTATAACTAATCCATACGAACTAGAAAACCAAAAACATACCAACCAACACGTTGACACACCATAGATAGAACAAGTTCAAGGAAAAATTACACAAATGAAGGAGTTGGAATAACTGAAAAACCACACCTTTCCAAGAGAAAGGATTAAGGGGTGGGGGAGTAGGGTACTGTTCAAATTTGAGGGAAACTTGAAAGTAAAATTTTGAACTTATTGGTGGGCTACTTATATAGACATTTTGGAACGGCATCATTTTGAACCCTAGTGAATTCCAGCTCGACATGTGCGATGCCGAACACCCATCGGCCTAGCCGACAACTGAACGAACTGTGACCGACATCGCCTTACCTAAATGTGGGCCTAACAATTTCAACCCACTAGCATAACAAATAAACCCACTTTTAACCAAAACAAATAAAAGTCACTTTCATAATAGTTAATGGTGTATTAAAATTTAAAAATGTTCATGATCTTTGCTAACATTTGTTTCGATCGAATCTATTTCGGTGCGACCGGTGAACTTTTTACTCTTTGCACTCTAGTCTCTCCAAGAAAGTGTGAGAAGTCAGAATGAAAAATTGGAGATACCCTTATATAATTCACATTGTCACGAACATGTTATTCCAATTTAGGCTTCAACGGGTCAGTGAAATGGCCCAAAATCTTCACAAGGAGTATTTAACGATACTTTTTAGAAATTACGATATGGCCCAAACTTCTTTGAATGTATCATAAGCTTCATGACTCTGCACCCGAACATAAGGATAAATTTTATGTGGAGATTATGCGTACTGTCTAAGAGGGACGTGAACCGAGGTAGTGTGTGATTATTATTATTATTATTATTCCATTAATACCCTTACGATGAGCATTATGAGAACGATAATTTATACCACTTAGAATAACAAGGAATTACATATTCTTGGTTTTTATGAACTAAAAAGATAATAAAATTCCTCCATCAATTTTCGAAAAGCCTTAGTACGTGGTCTAGAGTAAATTCTAGATGATTACTTATAAGTACAAAGGTTAATCGGAAGAACTTGTGGAAGTCTCTGTGGGACCATGCTAGTTTCTTTATCACTTTTGGGGACTATAAGTTTGACTGGAGATGGCAAAAGTCCCTTCCGGGACAATCATAATCGATTTTGGCGCAACCAGTGAACTTTTTACTTTTTTGCACTTAGGTCCCTCCAAGAAAGTGGAAGAAGTCGGAATGCTAAATTGGAAATAACCTTATGTAATTCACGTTGTCACGGACATATTTTTCTGATTTAGGCATCAACGAGTCAATGGAATGTCCCAAAATCTTCACAGGAAATATTTGACAACACTTTTCGAAAATTACACTATCGCCAATTATGCGATGTCGCAAAACTTTGCTTGGAACAAAACTTGAACCGACCTACTACCGACATCGGATACCTTAAAAATTATAGCTAGAACCTAAAATTTTAGCTGAAAATTTGAGCAAAAATTATTCCCTTAACCCTATTTCATCTAAATTTTAATCAGCTACTATACCTATTTCACATCTCCATTACACTTCCTCCAAACCCAACTCCCAAAATTCTTTCCATTCACACCATTACAAAAATCCAAGTGCTCAATAAAATTGCTCCTCTCAAACATCCACTAGTAAGAGGGAATGGAGCATCTCCAGGTACAAAATAATTGAGGTAGTTTTGTATCCATTCCATGTTCATTTTGCAATTTTATTAGTGTCTTGGTTATTGTTATTTTTTCATAAAACAAAGATTGAATATTTTCATAAGTATGATGATTGTGTTACATATTATATAGTATATAGTGTTTGTATTGTCAAAATAATTCCATGTTTGTAAGTAGTGAGAAAATTGGCTTAGATTAGGGCTGATTGTGAACAATAATAACATGTTCGTAGAGACGCATTTTGAATGTGCGACGTCGATCTCAATTCATCGGGCCTTACGATGTGTTACCTAACAACGACCAATGTTGCACATATCTAAGAAATGTTGCATATTTTCATGTTCGTGCAACATGTTATCTACTGGGTAGTGTAGATTTCGACGAAATAATGTCATGTACAAATGACAAGAAGTATTGGTCATAGATTAGGCTTCATTCGAAGCAAAAATAAGGAAATGCTTGAAAAAACAATGAATATCTGAAGCCGGTCTGCATGTCAGTCGGTGCGACATCAATGTCCAGAATGACCGACGTCGCACTCAAGCATATTTGTTACATTTTTCGGTTGAGATTAATGTCGTCTGCGTATGACTATATTATGTGTATTTTCATTTCGGGACTGCCCATTTCTAACATAAATTTTTTTTGTTGTGGATTGGTTGTAATAGGACCAAAAGAGTGTTCGATGGACTTTCAGCATGCATATGGATGGGCTTGTAATTTTACTAGTCGCCCTGACAGTGTTAATGTCGTACAATGTAGACATGGAGGTTCAATACAAATAATATTTCAATTTCATATCAACCTTATGTATTTTAATAGTTTGTATCATATAATTGTAATATATGTGATTGTTGTATGGGTTCTATCATGTGATTTCATTCCGCATTAATTGAACAACAATTGATTGTTGTATGATGTTTAACCATTTCATGAGTCATCAAATATTAAATAACATGTAACGGCTAGCGACAAATGATTGTTTGTGTCATCAAATATAAAATATTATAATATTTTACAAGAATCGACGTCTCTCTGATGAACAAACGACGCCGCACACACCGGTACGTGGGTGACACATAAACGACATTGCACAAACCGGCATCGGTAAAATGTATGCGAGATTGGCCTTTCAAAACGATGTTGTATTGGTCATAATTCCACGTCAGCATGCACACGACATGATTGCCTCACAGCGTGCGACCTTGTTTAAAAGCCCTTGAGATGTCACTCACGTTTCGGCTGACGTCAGCCTGAACGAAGCCGCAATAATGGTCTCCCATCATCGACCTTCTTGCTACGACCAACGTTGATCACAATACATGTCGACGTCGGTAAAAAACCGAGATAAAGAGTGTACTTTTTACCATACCAGTATTTA
>JAULKM010044991.1:0-12993 GCA_032355605.1 Rubia tinctorum
GTGCAACACCAGTGAGCTCCTCTCGAATTGCTTCAGGGAGTTCTGCAAACTTCACTTGGTGGTTGCACTTGGTGGTTCCATCGGAATCCGGTGGATCAAACCCTAATAAGTTCGTGGGCAGTGGACAACACGGTTAAAAACTGGAATTCGGGTGCCCGCACTGCCGGGGCGAAATCACGGGCTGGGTTGTGGTTAAGTCTGCCCGAGGATTCATGAATGACTTGGTTCAAAATTGTTCGGTGGATCAGTGTGATTTCTCAGGGAATTACTGTGATTTGAGGAATCACGCTGAGTGTGAACATCCGGCGACCAGACCGAGGGATAAGGTTGGTGATATTATTGTTGTCGAGGGTGGTGAGTTCGATGGTTTTGTTGGTGAAGTTGGATGGGCAGGGACCGAGTTTGATGGGGCTGGTGTTCTTCTGGAATATATTGATTTTGGTGGTGACGTCCACGGTTTTGATTTTGGTGCTGATGAAGGGATTGAAGTTGAGAGTTTGTTGGATCGTGTTCATTTTGTCTGACTGAAAACCATATCTTGGAGAAAGCAATCCAGCTCTTGGATGAGAAATTAGGGTTCCAATTTTTTGTAGAATTTTCTTGTTTTGATACATATGTAGTTTTTTTGATAGATGTGTAGAGTAGTCAGTAGTGAATTCTTTTTTGTTCTGATGCGTATATTTTTCTAGTCTTATGAACAATTCAATTCATTTGTTTCATATTCTTCAATGAATTATCATTTGTCGGTTTGAATGCACCAAGTATTTCTCTTTAAGCTCATCCCAATTTGCAGCTCTGTCTTTGTTTGGGAGATGAATTTGTATATTTAGAGAATCATGTATGAGTAAAATCATAAGATGATGCATGGTGTTTCAGTTCCTAATGTGTCCTGAGTTCACCAGTTTCTGACTGGTAGTATTTATTGGAAAGTTTTGATTTTGATATTTATATGCATGCAGTTTCATTGTGTGCAATGAGGTTAGAGCTTAGCGCAAAAATAAGAAGCAAAATTGCACTCTTTCTGTGCAGATCAATCAGCCCTTGTTTGTTAATCAAGTGACCTCTATGAGTATTATCTTTTGTTCTGCCTGAACCATAAACTGAATGCTGAGGATTGATTCTGGGGGAAATACAGAGGGTGAATAGGAAGAGTGGTTGCCTCCAAGTACTCAGCACCAGACCTCTTCTATGGAGAGAATCCTGTATTCATTTGCTATGGCTGTGAGAATGATTCAGAAACATATTGTATATGTGGTGGTTGTTTGTAAGTTTGCTTTTCAAAATTTGAAATACATTAAATGGGATAATACTATTGTGCCATTGCCTTTGGAGTTGCTCTTAAATTGAAGCTTTGGGATGATTAGTAGGTTGATGTTTAAAATCTCTATTACATGCTCTGTTTGGAGAGACCTAAAGCAATGGAGATGGAGGCGAGTCCTATACTCATTTGTTCATTCTAATAGCAACATATATAGATGACAGATGTTGTTGAGTATTGTTGTTTCTGAGGGTAGAAAATAGATGTTAAGATGATTCTAAGAGTATCCACAATGGTAGTGGACTTAAGGACCACTTTTTTAAGTTTCACTTCGTGAATTTTGATAAAAACTAGGTAAGAATAAACTACCAACAATGGTAGTGGATTTTAAGGAGCACTTCTAAAACACTTCTTTTAATTTTAAATTATAAGCAATTAAAAATATAAAACAAACCATATTAAATTGCGTTCATTGATTGGTTGTATTTGCACAAAAAAAGAGGTATCAACTCATTAAGTAAGAAACAACTCCTTATTAAAGAGTGATCTTTAAAACTCCACAATGGTACTTCTTAAATAAGAAGTGCTCCTTATTAAGAAAAGTGACTTTAAAGAGTTACCATTGTGGATGCTCTAACAATATCTCACATGACATTTTTATCGTATATATAAGTTTATATTAATAGTTAAATTTTACTTAAAAAGTTGAGTAGTCAATAGTTGTGGGACGGAGGGAGTATATGAATTTGCCTTTCCATACCCATACGCAACGGCGACGAACTAGCACGAAACCAAGTAAATCCAGCACAATTTCCAAATACCACATAGCCATAGACCCCAGTACTCCTGGTGGACTGAATTCAATGTCTTACTATGACCAGTAAAGAGTGTATTAGGACACACCTGTAAATCATCTCCACACTCTTGTCCCTAAAAATTCAAGAGAACATTATGGATTTCTCGACAATGATGTGTATTTACATTGGTTGATGATGAAGTATGCAGCAAAGTTTGACAGCTACTCCCAGCTTTCTTGGATTCAAAAGCTAAAACTATAAATCAGTGCCCTCTGATATTTCACCGAACATTCAAGTTCAGAAGACAACTCCATTCCAACATTACCAAATAGTTGTAAACACAGCAATCAGCTCTAGAATTTTAATAAGTGATTGCTTGTGCAAAAACCAAGATGCAGTTGGCTGAAACAGCACTCTTATGAAGACTATGACAAGAGTTTGATGAATAATCTGAACTTACTGAAATTCAATAAATGATTGCTCTTTCATGTTCCTACAGGCATTAACTACGAACGATAAAACCCGTTCCAACCCTACCGAACAGATCAAAAGACAGCTAATCCTATGCTAATCAAAAGACAGCCAGCAAATTCTACTTGCTAAAATAAGTTATGCAGCAGCCTTCTTGGGGGACTTGGGCTTGGGTGCCTTGTCTTCAGCTCCGGCGGCCTTTTTGGGCAGGAGAACCGGGTTAATGTTGGGCAAAACGCCACCGCTCGCAATCGTCACACCCTGCAGCAGTTTCCCTAATTCATCGTCGTTCCTCACGGCCAACTGCACGTGCCTAGGGTTTATCCTGTTCTTCTTGTTGTCCCTCGCCGCATTTCCAGCCAATTCCAATACCTAACACAACACAACCAAGTAAATCACCAGACTGGTTCAATGAATTCATAATATTTGGGGGAAATGGAGATTTAGAGCATACCTCAGCAGCAAGGTATTCGAGAACGGCGGCCATGTAAACGGGGGCACCGACTCCGGTACGTTGGGCGTAACGACCGCGTTTCAGGAAACGGGCGATACGACCGACGGGAAATTGGAGGCCGGCCTTGATGGATTTTGTGACGGCCTTCTTCCTCTCGCCGCCCTTCCGGCCGCCGGCACCTCTTCCAGACTTTGAAACCTCCATTTGTAGTTGCGAAATTTGCGGGAGAACTGGGGAAATGGGATTTAGTTTGGCGCTCTGTGAAAATTTTGGAGTTTGGAATGGAATGAACATTCAAGAGTCCGAAAAGCTAATTTATATGGAAATGAATGAAGTGGGTGTATTTGCCACGCTGGCGATCCGGATGGTTAGAGTTTTCTTCCGTCAGATGTTTTTCGGATAATTATAATCGGACGGCAACGTGTTGACAAGATGGCAATCCACCAGTTTTAATTTCAGCCAGTTGGAAGCGAAAAGTATATATAGTTATATTTGTATATATCACAAAAAGAGAAAAAAAAATGAGAGTCCGTCTCTTGAACGATGGTCTTTCTATAAATTATGAAAAAAACAAGGTTTCAACTGCAAATTAGAAGAAATGAAGATAAAATCTATGGATTGCATTAATCAGCTCATAAGCTTATAAATATGCATGCTGCATAATAAGATTTTAATACGAAGTATTGCAACTAAAACTTTTTACCTTTACAATATTTTAACTAAACTTCGCTTTCCATAAGTTTATGGAAAGACGGTCTTTTCCAATATTTTACCAAAACGTAATTGTATAATTAAGCCAAAATATTGGGTAAGACCGTCTTTCCATAAGCATGTGGAAAGACAAGGTTGAATTAGAATTGTAGAAAGGTAAAAAGTGTTAGTTGCAATATTAAAAACTTATTATGCAACGTGTAGTAATTATAAACTTATGACCTGATTAATGAAACAAGCAATTTTTTTCTTGAATTCTTCTAATTTGCAGTTTAATCATTGGTATTTCCATAACTTATGGAAAGATCTTTCTATAAGTTATGAAAATACCGTCTTTAAAAATACAGACTCTATAATTAATGTGATTGAAATAATTTTCTATAATAAAAAATAGGGAAAAGTGCAAGAATGACCCTATAAGACTGAGAAAGTGCAGGAATGACCTTGTAAAATCTGAAAATGCATAAGTAACCCTATCTTTTTGTTAAAATGTGCAGTTTTACCCAATTTACATTATTCAAGTATTGACCGATGCAATTTTGGCGTTGACCATTCGTGAAAAGACAAAAATATCCATAAACTTAAAACTAAATATCTAATGACCATTATACCCTCTGGCCACCACTGCGCTACCCACTGACCACCACCGCACCGACCACTGATCACCATCGCCCGCCGACCATCACCAACAACCCTAGCAGTGATGCCCACATCCCCCCCAAAACCACTACATCCACCTTAAACCCTAGTGGCGTCGCCCACCTTCATTTCCCAGGATCACCACTTCCGCCCAGCACCACCCCCACAACCGACAACCTCATCGCCGCACCATCCTGTATCCTCCACCACCCATCTCCACCACCCCACCATCATTGGACACCCCATCTCCACCACCACCCCAATCAACGCCATTAGAAAGCTTATGTATCCAGATCTCATATCAGACACCTAACACCTACTAGGTAAAAAACAAAATAAACCTAGAAATGCAACTTATTTGCACCGTCGAGACCTAGCCGCTCAACCCCCACCACCTTTAAAAACCCGCGCCTGCTCACCGAAATCCTCGCTCGCTCGTCGTTTGCACCACCATAATGTTGGAACCCTCACCTGCTCGCTAATTGAACACACCACAACCACGCCATTCATTGTTCGCACCACCACCATGTTCGTCGTTCGCACCATAGCTACGCCCGCTGTTCGCCCCACAGCTATGCCCGTTGTTCGCACCACAGCTACGCCCGCTGTTCACACCACCATCACGCTCACCGCTTGCACCATCGTTATGCCGGAACCCTCGTGACTCGCTGATTGAACACACCACCGCCTCACCCGCTCGCCATTCGCACTACCGTTAGCACTCCCTCTGTTCACACCCGGGTAATCAGTAGCCTCACCGCCGAGGATTGGAGAAAATTTGACAGAAAATTTTGAAAGAAGTTGGGAGATGGGAGAAGGTTGGGAGATGAGAGAGAGAGAGGTGGAAATGAGAGGATTTGGCTATGGATTAGGTTTCCGGTAGAGAGAGGTGGAAAGGTGAGAGGAGAGTAAAGATGTGGTTGTCGGCGGAAGGGGAGAAGAATTAAGGGTAAAGATGTATCTTCATATTTTATTTTATTTTTGAATTTTCAAACTTGGGCTTGGGGGCATTATGGTCTTTTCATTAATTTCTTGTCAAATTGGTTGTTGACAATTTGGTCAATGATTTACATGGTTATTTCTGTACTTTCAGATTTTAAGAGGTCATTTCTACACTTTCACCCAAAATATAGGGTTAAAAGCGCATTTCACTCTAAAAAATAAATTGGGTTGAGTTGTGGTCTTGTGGATAAGACCATGTGCAATGGCGAGACGGAACTAAACCGGTTCAATTCATTAAATAATCAATCTCTCTCTTCCACATCAACATTGAGCCCACAACTAAATCACTCATTCCCCCCACAGTGGTTGAGACATTTCTAAACCCACTTCATGGACCCTACTTGAATATCTATATCCTACTCATTAATTTCACATTTAATATTTAATTTACATAAATTTACCTAACAAAATAAATTTAAATTTGAAATTTAATAATACATTTGTAATTTTTTCCAGAAATAAATTTCAATAAATAAAATTTATTTTATGAAACATAATTTAAAAATATCATATATGTTTTTTAGAGAATGTAATTTTATTTTTTTATAAATGACCAAAATTTAATTTTTCATATTTTTTTTAAAAATAAAAAAAAATCAAATTTAATTTTTCAGATTTTTTATTTTAAAAAAATTCAAATGGGCCACGTGTCCCAATATGGACTTTAAAAAGTTAAAAAACCAAGGGGGGACAACAAGTGCCACGTGGCCCAGTCAGAGGGTGTCACGTGACACCCATTGACAAAGGAAATGCTAGCCCCAATGTCATTCAAGGATTGCGTCAGACATGGCTGACCTCAAATTCAAGGCCGACCCAAACTCTCTCTACGAATGAAGCCCACTCCGAGCCTTCAAATGTGAGATTTTTTTCTCAATTCCATCCCAATTTTTAATTAAGCGTGAAATTGAGTCCGCTGCACATGCTCTAAGGATGTAAAAAAATTCCGCTTCCAATTATTGATAGAGTACAATTCCACCGTCGACCCAAACAGCAAAAGAAAAAGTGAATTGCTATATCACGCCCTGTATTTTACTTAATTACGTCTTGTATATTGTACTATTTAAATACTCTGTGTATTCTGAATATTTTTAAATGAATATTAAAATTGAATAGTTATTAATGTTTAATTGTGTTTAATGGCAAGCAATTATACTTAAAATTCATGTTTAATGATAAAGTTTAAGAATGTGGTGACCGGAGTTAGCCGTCGAAAATTCTAATTTGGCCGGAAAAGTCACCGGAAAATTCTGGTCTGGCCGGAAAACTCACCGGAAAAGTGACAGCCGGCGGCGGCGAGCGGCGGCCGGCAGCCTGTTCTCCCTCCCGGTCTGGTTCCTTCTCCTCCTCTCCGGTCCATTTCCTTCTCATCCCCACCGGTCCGGATCCTTCTCTTCCCCAACCGTCTGGTTCCCTCTCCTCCCCAAGTTTCGGTTACCTCTCCTTCCCAATTTTCGGTTCGCTCTTTCCCTTGCTTCGGTTCCCTCTCCTCCCGAAGTTTCGGTTACCTCTCCTTCCCAATTTCCGGTTCGCTCTCCTTCCCTTGCTCCGGTTCCTTCTCCTTCCCACGTTTCGGTTCCTTCTCATTCCGAAGTTTCGGTTCCTTCTCATTCCCAAGTTTCGGTTCCGTCTCCTTCCCACGTTTCGGTTCCGTCTCCTTCCCACGTTTCGGTTCCTTCTCTTTCCCAAATCCGGGTCCTTCTCATTCCCAACTTCCGGGTCCTTCTCCTTCCCATCTTCCGGTTCCTTCTCCTTCTCATGTTCCGGTTCCTTCTCCCCTAGACCCACTTTCGGTTCTCATCCTACATTTCTCCCTTCTCCTTATGTGAAGACTTCACATTCCTTCTCTTTCTCCTCCTTCTTTCTTTCTCTTTTCGAAATGAGAAGGATATTTTGGGTTCTCTTTCCCCAACTCCCATCTCCCCACATTTAATCCCATTTATTACCAAGATTCGAAAATTGGCCCAAAATTGTCTATAAATGATGGGGTAATTTTTCAGATTGTGCAAAATTAGTGTTCCAATTTTATCTCAAATGTCATTGTGTGAAGAGGTATTTTTTATTTTAATTGTTATTTTTAAGAGTTATGAAATATGCTCATTGAAGCTTTTATTTTATATTTCATGTTGTATAGTTGTGGCATGATATTTAAATTTGAAATGGCATTTGGTGTTTAGAATTCGGGTACTATTGAAAATTGGTTTAATAAGCAAATTCCGGAAATTAAGTTAAATTCGAAAATAATGCAATTATGTCTCTAAATTATGTAAAGTAATGATTTTTTTTGAAAATTAGCTAAAATTAGAAAATTATGGCTGTAGTTGTATAAAATTCGAAAGTAATTGGAAGAAATTTTTGCATGATTATTAACATTACAATATATAACATTAACATATAACAAGAATTCATGTTTGTAGGTAGTGACGCAAATTATTCATGTTTGGGCTCTTATCCCTTTTGGGTTTTAGAATATATTTATCAATCATTGAATTAAACCAAAATTGTAGATACAATATTTTATCTTTGATTTTTTTAAAAAAAATTGAAGATAAAATCTTGTAATTACTTGAGCAATAGTCTAATACATGTCAACTATCAACTGCTAGTTTTTAAAAATACTTCAATACATGTCATTGTAATCACGGGCGCAAACTTTTGTTGAAACGTACAAGGTTGAATGTAATATTAAATGTGAGCCATTAATAATTTAAGGTAATTTAATATGCGACCAACAAGGTTGTGAGCCGTTATCCTAATTTTAAAAGTAGTTAACGTGTAATGGTGTATCTATGGCTCCACATGTTGAAATTAATATTGTTCTTACGTAATTTTCTTAGATTATATATCCTAATTTCTGTAGGCGTTTGTTGTCATTTATAAGAACCCGCACACGTGAATTTCATTGACGATTGAACATCATGTAGTATTGAAGGAAAGTAAGATTAATTTCCATTTTGGTTGTTATAATGTAGCGTGTTAACGTTTTTTTTCATGATAATTTTCTAATCACGGAATTTATGAGTTTGGATGTAATGTTATTGTAGGATGGCGAGTACTTAGATGGAGCGGTTCCTTGTGAGAATGGTTACTCAACATTTGCGATAACATAAATGTATCCCAGCCAAGCCGACGCTTATTCGTACCTCCAAAAGACAGCCCTCCGTGTTGGATTTGAGCTTGTGATGTTGTCTTACAAAAGAAATACTAATGGGCCCTTGAGGATATATTGTATCTGCAACTGGGGGCGGACTGATAAGACCGTCGATATAAGTGATCCAGATGTTGTACGAAGGAGTAACACGTCGACCAGAAGTTGTTCTTGCCCTTTCACAATTGTCATGCGGGAGAGTAAATCAGGGGAGGGTTGGTACATTCAACACTGCAAGGATCCTCGGAGAGGGACACACGACCACCAGTTCTCTGTATACCCTGAGGGGAATAGACAGAGCGGTAGGCTCCATGCAGAAGCGAAAGAAATGATTAGAGAATTGATGGATGCGGAGACAGCTCCGAGGCATATCAATGTGAGTCTCATTCCTGATTTTCCGAGCCTGAATTATACAATCAGTCAAATATATAATGAGTGTTCAGCTTACAGAAGGGAAAGGTGAGGGGGCGCAACACGGCGGAGAATTGTTTGCACATAGCCACCTCCAACGGATACGTTACTAGCCATCCTGCAGCTACTGATGGTACCCTGACTCATTTATTCTTATCTCATCCTGAAGCCGTTGTGGCGTTCCGCGCTTACCTATGGGTCATGGTCATCGATTCAACGTACAAGACAAATCGGTACGGCATGCCCTTGATTGAGATGGTTGGCATGTCTCCGTGTAACATGAATTTCCTGATTGCGTATGCCATTGTCGTTGAAGAAACGGCAAATACTTATGAATGGATTCTACGGGAACTGAGAGGATTGCTTGTTGAAGGACTGCTCCCCGAAGTTGTAGTTACGGATCGTGAGTTATGACTGATTAGGCCGATTCAGGTTGTTTTTCCAGGCTCGAAGCATTTACTTTGTACATGGCATATTAACAAGGATGTGGAGGCACGTGTTACTGTGTTAACCGGGAGTAAGCGGAACGGGGCATCCTTAAAAAATGGTAATTGGTCACGTGTTTGCAATGCCCCAACCATTGTAGAATACGAAACCGCATTGAGAGATTTGAGGGCCGCTTGGTCTTCTAGCGAACAAGTTATTCATTATGTGGAGACTACGTGGCTCCACCCCCATAAGGAGAAATTCGTTCGTGCCTGGACACATGGATATCTCCATTTTGGGAACACAACTACATGCTGTGTCGAAATCGCTCACTCGTTATTGAAAGGGTGGTTGCAAACATCCACCGGTTCTCTCGATATAGTATGGAGGCGTGTGGACCTGATGATAGCCGGCCAGATTACGAAGATTAAGGACAACCTTGAAAGATCAAGAATGCGCACCGGCAGACTGCACCGCGCAGTCATTTTCCACAATTTGGTTAACAATGTGTCTAAATATTGCCTAGACAAGTTGAAGGACGAGCGGAGGAGGGTGGCAACTCTTGGACCATAGGTTTATGCATACTGTGGATGTGTACTACGTTTAACGTATGGAATTCCATGCGCTTGTGTCATGCATGCGGCAACTGAACAAGGAATTACTCTATACCTGGACGACATTCACCCAATATTTAAGACATTGATGTTCGGTGTCGATTTGCACACGACGAAAAATATTTCCAGGGATGACCGGGACCAATCATTATTCAGCAGTCAGTTGGAGGAGCTGGCAAGTAATGACCTATCTGTTCGGCGTCGGGTCTCTAGCTACATTGAGGAGCAGTTGCATCCAGAGAACATTGGAATAGAAGAACCAGATATTGTTACTAGGACACGTGGCAGACCAAGCGAGCAGGTCTCCAGATCAGAATCTACGAGGCGGTTACCGAGCTACCATGAGCATGTGAACAACCGTTACGACCCATCCCCGAGCCGACAGAGTTCAAGGTCACCGGGTAGGGGTAGATCAGGGCGAGAAAGTCGACACGGTATGTCCCCCCCACAGTAACATTTCTTTCCATTCTAATTTAACCGTTGAAAAACTCCTGACAGTGTAATGTTCCTGCAACAGCAACGTTCCCCTATCTTGAATGTGTTCCCCACATTATCAGGCGTGACATTGAGGGGTGGAACGATAACAACAGTGATGGAAATTGTGGGTTCTGATGCGTCGCTGATGCCTTCCACGTGGACGGTCAGGGTGACTGGTTAGGATCCCGCCGGGCAATTTATAACGAGATATCGACTCATTGGCCAGATTATGTTCCTATATACGGTTCGAAAGACGAGGTTGACTTAGCTAGGACCCGTGTCAAACACTCCAGAGGTCCATGTGGTCGTGAACATTGGTTCATCGTAATTGGGGATATGTTTCCTGTGGCCACCTACTACAACACGGTTGTCGTTTTATACTACATTACCGGTACTGGGTCTGCAAACTTTTGTTGTACCGTTCTCCCTTTGAGAGCGGGCGGCGGCGAGGAAGGAACGTCGAGGGAGCTACACATCGTATACGTTGTCAGTGCAACGCATTTCGTCAGGATACTAGTCAAGAGAAACTGCCCCATGCCCCCGGTTGCCCACCAGTGGCTGGTTTACAGAAGATTGGAAGTTGTCGGGTGGGAATTACCCTTTCGTAGGAGGATGGCAGCGTGGAACAGAGCATACAACGTACCGTAAATAAGCGGATGTTAGCCATTGTTAAATCGTTTACCGGGATATTAAGTTGAACTCCCTCTCTTGCCATACGTTTGTGATGGAACTGTTTCTCGAATAATACATTACAATGTTGCTAACAACACGTGGTACATAAATGGAAGAGTACGTAGTACAGAGATGACTTAGAATAGGCAAACTATGCATACAACATCAACTACATCAAAGCAAGTAAACATGAAAATGAACAACGTAATCAGTTAACTGTGAACAAATCCATTAAGGTACATAAATGAGACACTCTTCTAGGGAATGCGCTCACCTCCGTGACGTCTACGGTACTCAGTGTGATGAGGTATAATAATGGTATCCACCAACTCTTGCATCCGAACCACAGGTATTCCACGGCCATCTCCAAGCTCAAACACCTCGAAGTCACTCATCATATCGTCTAACAACTGTTCAGAAAGCAACACTTATTGTATGGCCCCGAGAAGTTATATTTTACAGTACGAAATCAATCAGTTACACACAAAACATACCAGTAAATCAAGATCTCTTGAGGAAGATCCAATTCTTCTACCTTCACATTCTTGATTTTCTACCAGGGGGAGATAATGAGTCGTAAACCAGTCCTCGTAGTCCATAGTGGATTCAGATGGACTAGTGGCAGTATGAAACTTACCTAGATGACCGCGGTGCCATGTCACCCGACAGTCATATAAAGAAAACTGCATCTTCCCTGACTAGGTCACCGAATATCTGCTAGGTTCGGCCGACCTGGAGAAAGGTCCAGCCTCAATCCTCATGCTGGACGGAATACCCTACACAAAACCCAGCTGGCGCACCACCCGATCGGGCATATACGCCTCCATCACATCAAGGTAACGAATCACGCCTCGGTAATGAGTCACCCCCTTACCATCCCCGACAACGTCATTTCTATATGGCATCCAATCCACCTATACTTGTTTATGCCAATTATCAAAATTAAACTATTCACAATTACCCTTGTTAATCACTATTGTACTTGTTAATGAAAATTAAAGTAACACTTTACCAATCATACCCGATCATCCTGCAAAGCATCTAATTGATGCCTGATTGTCATAACACGTTGAGTATCCTTCACCAATCTCTCTCTAGAATGCCAACGGATGGCTTGCCCAGGTAGAGATGGCAAAGCACTGCGTCTCAGACGGAACATAGGGAAGTACTCATATATCCACACTTGTAGTAGGGTCTAACATCCACACAGCCCGCGGGCCTTGGATCTGGAGGCAATTCCTAACTATAAATAAGAGTAGGCTAGGGTGGCCGAACCCCAGGACAGATGAGACTCAGCTAGCAGGAGCAAGTAGACTCTAACTTTAGTTCCGGTCTTGTCAACGAAGATAGTGGCTGAAAAAAGGGTCAGCATGTAGCACATGAATTGGTAGTTATCGCTCTGACCTGGCGCGACACACCTGTCCATCAATGCTTGCCCATCAATATTATCCCTGTTCTAATCTACGCGCAAAAATGACTCCACATCTTTCCCAAAAAGCTCCGCACTTCCCTCCTGAAAGGCCTCCATCGATAATGTGCTGGCAACAGAGCCACCCTCAGCAGGTATTCCAAGTATCATCTCAACATCGTGCAACAGGATAGTCATCTCCCCAAAAGGCATATGAAATGAGTTCGTATCAGGCTGCCACCTCTCCACGAAAGTTGAAATCAATGCCATGTCCAGGTACTTGAACATAATTGCGAGAAGATGAGACAGGCTGGTCGCACGTATCCTTGCCTGAACGATATCACTACAATCCGGGAAGGTAGTTGGCAGCTGCTTGCAAATACTAGCATGCATGTGGTCAACATCATTGCAATTATAGCACTTGCCAGTGAATTTCAACTTCTTCGAAACTGCTCCTTGGGGTCCCTTAGGTCGCTTCTTGTTCTTCCACTTCTTGGACTTGGAGCCA
>JAULKM010045002.1:0-12993 GCA_032355605.1 Rubia tinctorum
CCAGCTGAAGCACTCTAGAACTTGATTCAGCCCTATGAAAACTTTCATCATCTGTTTTATCCCCCTCCATCAGCACTGAAAATATGTTATCATCTTGTGGGCTAGACCTGTGTGATGAGATTTGCAGAATGTTAGAATCTTGTTCATTTGAATGTGAGAGAAGCAAGATATCTGAAATGTCATTTTTTTTATTTGAATGCATTTGATGAGTTGCTTGCAGGTGCTGGTGTCATTGCCTCTAGAATTTTGTCTTTTCCATTGTCAACAGGGGTGCATGATGTTCTCATTTCATTTGAAACTGCTTGGATATTTTCCACATGACCCCGTATTGATGGATTACTTGTTGGTGAGTCTGAGCAGTCAGCAACCATTACTTTTTCTGTATCTTTTCCTTCTGCAACCCCAGACTTTTCATTATCCTCATTTTTTATATTCATTATCCTTCCCAGCTGTTATTTTCCTAAATCTCCCTGCTTCTGTGAGACAGTGAAACATGAGGTGTGTTTATGGGGTTCTGGTACTAGTTTGCTAATATCATCATCCTTGGCTACATCTTTTTTAGTGTACTTAGTTCTAGTCTAAAACTTCTTAGCCAGAAGAGGGTTTGAAATTATGCAAATAGATAAACTATGCCCTATCTTTTTGCAGTGGCCACAATATAAAGGCATGTTCTCATACTCTATAGCATATTTGTCACTTTCCAGAATTGAACCTAACCTTATACATCGTGGCAGCTAGCTTTGCGAATAACCTTGAACACATAACTTCATTGCGGATGGTCTGGTCAATCTCTCCGCAGCCAGATCCATTCTATGGATAGAATGTTATAGTAGTAGAGTGAGACATTGCGTAGGGTGATCCAGACCAGAACGATTGCAGATTCCAAGTGTGGCTTGAAATCAGGGGTCCACTTTAGCACCCACATCAAAGAACCATTTAATGACCAAATCCCCTTAATCCAGCATCGTTGATAGTCCTCCTTCTGTTGGAATCGTATAAGAATGTTTCTATGATCAATTGCCCCAATTTGGTAGTTGCCGGAGAATCCAATCGTCTTGAGATCAGCTTCAATATTTTCCATCGTCGGCCGACCTTTAGGAAAGTTTCCGATGAGGGCATTCGAAAAGTGATTTGCCAGAACTTGAATTTGATTGGGCGAGTACAAAACTGAGGGTTCCCCTTTGTATTGAGTCGTCGGAGTAAGGTTCGGAATTGAAGGGAGATTATTTGCGATTGGGGAGATTTAGATTGAAGGGCTTGGGAGAAAGATTTGGGCGTTGGTGCTGCCATAGCGGCGGAGGAGGTGGGGGATTCTATCAGTGGCTGCGTATTGGGGGTGGCTCAGGCGGGAGATGGTTGGAGCAGAAGGAGTTGCAGGTAGACAGTTAGTCGTTGGCATTTTTGGGGAGTGTTTTTAGAGAGCATTCTGAGCATTCTGATTATAATGCTATTACTACAAATTGTATGAAAATACACGAATTTAATATTTTCGGGAGAAGGGGTTCCTGTAAATTAATTTCATTACATTAGGTGAATGTTAATTAAAGACAAATTAGAAATAATTTTGAGGAATAGAGCGTTCTTCAAAAAATTGGGGGGGTTTAAATTGAAGAATCAAAATTATGTTGATAACCATGCAATATATTTATGCACCGGTCATAGTTAACATTACCGGTGTAATAATTTAATTTTGTTGCCGCCAAAAATTGAAAATTTAATTTTTCACTTAAAGAAGAAGTGGAAAATTTTTAACACCTGTAATTTTCTCAAATGCACCGCTTTCATTACTGGTGCTAAGAAGCTGGTGCTAGATTTTAAACTTTGCTCTCTGGATGCTGAATTTCGATTTAAAGCAGTTGCGAGCAGCTGCTTTGTACACCATTTGTACACCGATATGCAGAATTTAGCACCGATAAGTATACCGGCGCTAGGTACTTAACAAAAATTTAAGGAAAGTGCTCTCGGGTTTAACCAATTTTGTTTTAAAGCAACTACACGCAGCTGCTTTGACCACCAGTTTTACACACAACAAAATTTGCACCGGTTAATTTACCGGTGCTAGGTACTTAACCAAAATTTAAGGAAGGTGCTCTCGGGTTTGACACATTTCGATTCAAAGTAGCTACGCCCAGCTGCTTTGACCACCAGTTCGCACCGGTACAACGACATTTGCACCAGAAAATTTACCGATGCTAGATACTTTGAATTTTTTTCCCAAATACTCAACCCCACACAATGTTTTACACCGGTTCTAAAAAAAAATTCCGATGTATAAAATGTGAATGTTTAAAAACAAAATTATCCGCTCAGAATGTTATAACCGCAGCACACATTTTTTGGTCCACAATCCCCACATCTTCTCTCAACTTCAACCATCTTAACCATCTCATCAATCCCCATAGTCTTCCATAACTCCTCAATCCCCATAGTTTTCTACAAAATGGTGGAGAGTATACTATCTTCCACAACAAACCATCCCTAACCCCCCTTCTCATGGAGTCAAACTTTGGGGATTCAAGTGCAAAAATATCACCACACTCGGTTCATCTAACAAGGTAAATATAGTTGATAATGTTTTCAATGGTATGAGATCCTAAATTATGAATGGGAAGCAATACTATTTTCATGTAGAACACATGTTTGACAGAATACCTGAATGAGCGAAATTTTTATTAAAAAAATATTTCAAAATTACAAGTCACCATCTATGAGAACGGGTGATGTAGTATCTCATGTTCATGCTTCTTTGGTGAAATCTCAAGTTTGTTTAAATATATTAGGGTATAATTTATTTCCTTCTTTTTGGCTAAGAAGTGTTCAACTTCGTCGGTTGCCTTCTAGTTTGGGACCGTTCCATGGACCTCTATGTGCTGCATTTATGGCGTTTTATCGTGTGGAAGGGATTGGGTGAGTGATGATGTTTGAATAGTTTTCAGACTTCTTCAAATAGTTGTGGGAGTTAAGCTTTTGGAAAGCATGTATGACTTCTTCGAATGGTTATGTGATTTATTTTTTCGGCAATGTGTGACTTATCACATAGATCATTTACGTTATATGAGTAGGGTACATAACTATGGATCATATTATGTTATATGTTTGGCTTCGCTTTTTACCATGCATGTCATTTATGTTATACGACTAGCTTACAAATGGGTGAGATTATGTTACATATTAGACTTCATTTTTTAATGGTTGGATTACTTTACATGTTGTAGATGCCGCCAAAACGTGGAAAACTAACCATGAAGAGGAAGCAACAACTACAGAAGAAGAAAATTGTTACACCACCTGAGGAAGATGGAGGAGAACAAGAATTTCCAACCCAAAGGGTTCCATTGAATATCCAGTTTGAAAATAAGGGTACACCACAATATGAACCAAAAAAGGAAGAAAACGTTGAGGGAGAGGAAGGCGGTGGGTGGGTCGGAGGAAGAACCCCAAAGTTCCAACGAAGATACGAAGGGATCCCGAAAGAAGAGGAAATTAAAAAAGAGGACAACGACTTGTCCAAGGCGGGAAGTAAACATAGCGAGGGATTTGACAAGTTCCAGATAAACACTTGGTACAGGCAGCGTGGAACAGCAACTTGTCAGTCCGTCATACTTGATAAGGAGAGTAATCTCGATCCTGTTGCTTTCCGATTCCATAATATGAGGTGGTTTGCACGAAGAATTGGATGGCATGGATGGCCTACAGGAATTATGCTTTCCGATACCGCATCAAATTTGGGTCATGTGAACACTGGAGCTATGTCCCCGATGATGTAAAGGAAGATGCGTGAAAGGACATATTGGTAAACTATTCATTAATTTCTTAACATCTCATTCTTCATTTCTTCCGTTATAAACACATGATCAAAGTATTCATGTGAATATCTATTTTTACAGATGAGGGAGATTTCAGATGAGGGAGAACATAGATACTCACTTCGTTTTGATTTCCCACAGACCAACAATGAAGCCGAATATAAAGAACTAATATGTGGGTTGGACCTTACAATAAGTATGAATGTCAAAAGAGTTAAGCGCTTTAGCAATTCACATTTAGTAGTCCAGCAAGTGCATGGAGATTATAATGTGAGGGAGGAGCAGTTGATAAAGTATTTAAGAAGAATTTGCAAACTCATTGGCCAACTTGAATAATTTGACAATGAACATGTACCAAGGAGTGAAAACACCAAGGCACATGCCTTAAGTAAGTTGGCGACGGTTGGCTTTGATTCCTTACTAGGACAGAACGATGTGAATGTAGAATTTATACTAGTCAGAAGTACGGTCACAATAACTGTGTCAACTGTCCAAACGGAAGAAACAAATTGGATAACACCGTTAAGTTACTTTGAAATGGGAAAATCTCCAGCAGACAAGATACAAGCCAGGAAGTTGGAATTAAGATCTCACAACTATGTATATGAGGGTGAATCTTATACAAAAAAAGTTTTCTAAAGTTTTTGGGACCATCCCAAGCAATGGAAATCATGAAAGAATTTATGAGGGATTATGTGGGGTGCATCAAGGATCTAAAACAATCACAAAGAAGATAATTTGAGCAGGTTACTATTGACCGAAAATGTTCAACGATGTGCACAACTTTGTGCTAAAGTGCAAAAGCTACCAAATTAATGCATCGGTATCACATAAGATACAGGCCACTTTAACAGGGATGTATGAAGCCTGGCAATTTGATTAATGTGGAATCAACTTGGTTGGACCTTTCCCTAAACGAGCTAGTAATGTGAAATTTCTAATCGTAGCAATTGACTACTTAACAAAGTGGGTAGAAGCGAAGCCATTGGGAAGAGTCACGGAAGAAGAAACAATAAAAAAATTTAGTATAACATAGGTTGTCGGTTAGGTGTGCCCCAAACTATTGTCACAGATAATGGTAAGCAGTTCAAAAGTGGAACTTTCACCGAATGGTGTTCGAAGTTAGGGATTGTGTAGAAATTCGCGTATGTAGCTCTTCCCATGCTAACTGGCAAGTAAAGGTAACCAACAAAATGGTAGTATAAGGAATTAAAAAGAGATTGGAGGGAAAGTGAACTGGTTGGGTAGATGAGATACTCAACACACTATGGTCATACAGAACAACAGTGCGATAACCAATTGGAGAAACACCATACAACCTATTTTACGGCCATGAGGCAATAATATTTGTTGAAATTGGAAAATCAAGCCTTAGGGTGGAAAAATACAATGAAGGCGATAATCCCTAAATTATGAGATTGGATTTGGATGAACTTGAGGAGAAGATAACATGCAACGATCACAGAGGCAAAGTACCAGGAGAGGATGGCCCGATCATATAATGACAAAGTCAAAGATACACTTCGATTTGGCAATCTCGTGCTACGGAAGAATGAGACAAGTCTGGCAGAAGAAAAGATAAAACTATGCAAAAAGTGGGAAGGCCCGTACAAGGTAACGAAAGTGCACCGATCCAACTTCTACAAGTTAGAAAGATTGGATGGTGGTGGCTTCCCGAACACTAGGCATGTGATCAACCTAAGGAATTTTAATGTTTGGATCCTTGGTAGGAGATTGGGAAAGCTTAGTTGTATATGAGCCATGATATGATCATTGGCGGCATTTTCACTGTGTACATTATCGTTTAGTTTCTAACGGAATATCATCGTGGCCATACATCAATATCAAAAAATGTCTTTTGGGGAAATAATCCATAGTGTTGTTCACTTGAATTTTATGCAAAAAGTAGCAAACTATGCCATATCGCAAAGAAAACCAAATATCATATCTTGCAATCGCGAAAAATTAAATTTTCATAACCAAAACAAATCAAGATATAGCCATTGTCAAAGTACGAACAACAAAATCAGAAAAGCGACAAAAGAAAGTAATAGATCTTGCGGCTTCGCATAATACAAGTTTACAACCTCAATTTTGCAAGCTATAGATCTTGCAAAAAGGCTCACGTACCTATAAAAATAGCAACAAAGATCTTGAGGCTTCCCATGATACAAGTTTACAATATGAATTTTGAAATCTACAGATCTTTCAAAAAGGATCACATGCCTACAAAAACAGTGACAAAAGCAAGCAATAGATCTTAAGCCTTTGCAAAGTATAAGTTTACAATCTCAATTTTTACAAGCAATAGATCTTGTGGCTTCACATGATACAAGTTTACAATATCGATTTTCAAAGCTATAGATCTTGCAAAATGGATCACGTGCCAACAAAAACAGCGACAAAAGCAAGCAATAGATCTTAAGGCTTTGCAAAGTATAAGTTTACAATCACAAATTTTCCAAGCTATAGATCTTGAAAAACGTTTCACGTGCATAGAAAAACAATAATAAAATCAAGTAATAGATCTCGTGGCTTCCTACAATAGAAGTTTTGCAAGCTATAGATCTTTCAAAAAGGTATACCTTCCTACAAAAGAAAGTGGCAAAAGAAAGCAATAGATCTTGCATCTTCGCACAATATAGGTTTACAACCTCAATTTTGCAAGTTATAGATCTTGCAAACATAAGTACAAAGGCACAAGTGAAAATGTATTGAAAACATAAATATGACATTTTATATTAGTCAAAAGCAAACACATCGAATCAAAAAAACTAAAAAAAATAGAAACGCAAGGATAATACTTGAAACATTTGGAGAAGCAAATTATTACATTAAAGAAAAGAGAATTATCTACGCCTTGGTGCGTGAGATGACCCAGCAAAAGAAGAACTACCAGAGCAATGTGATTGCTTATCCTGATATTCCTCCTCGCACAAAATATGTTCATAGCGCCATTTCATATGCAAGTAAGCAGGATGCCAGGTTCGACCATTTCGCTCCCTACGATCAACATAATTTGCATAGTATGCATTATAGTCAGATATAAGACCAAATTATTCGTGATCAAGTTGAACATTCATGACGTCAACAGAGTCCCGATAATTTTTATTCAAAGTCTCCCAGTTACGCATCTCCTCCTGTAGTTGACGAATATGTGACCTAACATATTCGGATAGATTTATTCTCTACCCGTTAATGTTAATAGTGATATCTCCATGGCTAGAAGAACCATGGGACTCTACAGAAGGGGCTTTCAATTTGTCTTTGTAGCCAACACAAGCTTGTTCCAGCTGATGCACGCATGAATCAAGGCGATCGCACTCAGGACGAATGTGATTATTCTCATTACGCATATGAGTATTCATATTGAAATATTCATTAAACCTGCTCTGCCATCCTGAAGAGCAAGAAGAAAGGTGATCACATTCATTCTCTTTCTTCTTCAGATGATACAATAATTGGTCAATTCAATAACATTTCTTATCTATGATTAAGGTCTTCTGGTGCGCCTCGTGTGCTAAATTCTTCATCTCTGTTTGCTGACAAATTATTTTAACTAAGTTTAGCTGCTACCGCTGGATAAGATCATTCTGTTGAGCGGACAATCCTTTTAGCTTGCAAATATAATCTTATGAATCAACTCGCTTATGGTCTTCTTCCATCCAAGCTCCAGATCATTGATACAAAATAGCATATACTTGAGACGAATACCCAACGATAACACACACTCCTGAACACGCTAGGAAGGTTGAACGAACGCACATACACATCAACATATTCAAGATCAACTAAGTGGAGAACGATATCCTTGTCAAGAGATTCAATATTAAAACCTTCAGTGACAAACTTACTACAAGGTCAATTAATAGGAGGAAATGTAGATGATGAAGAGGTAGATATGTGTCATCCTAGACATAATGGTAGATTCCAACACTTGAAAAATGATCAGCAGAAAGCAGCTCAAGATATTCCATGAATCGGGAGTTAGTAGCTTCAACCAGTTTAATTGGGCAACAAGAACTGGAAGATATAAAGTGAGGATGATGCTAAAAATGAACACTAGATCCCAACGAGTCAATAAGGTTTAAAAACTTATGGTCGACCAAAATATCAAAACCCTTCATATGAATAAATACGAAGAAAAAGTACAAAATTAGAATTGATATACCGATCTAAGATCCAAGGTAGTACATATAGTGAGGGCATACATCGAAGTATCATTATATATTACAGATCAAAATGGTGTTAAATTAAGCCATAATCCTGGACAAAAAGAGCAGAATCATCCTTGTTTGGATTCTGAGCATGACCCTCCACGTTCGCATTGACCTCCAGGTTAAAGAATGGCTTAGAATCAGGAGAAGCAAACGGAAGGCTGTCAAGATAATCAACATAGACTTTTGCAGCTCAGAAATAGTAGGCAAGGAGCGAAGGATGACAAGATACGATAATAGGCATAAGGATGCTTACCATCAGAAATATTTTTCACAAATTCAACATTAAGTGCAGTCTTCTGCTGCTTCAATAACCCCTCACACTTAACCAATAAGGGTAATCCCTTCCCTTTCAAGGCAAGATTCACCTTCCACAGCTCCACCAATGCCTCACACCAACCAATGTTATGAGTAGAACTAGAAATCTCCTCGAAAAGTTTGAAGAAAGAATTTTTTTGACAAGACAATCAGCAAGAACTTGGGGGTAGCTAGGCAAAGCAGAACCTTTAGTCTGCATCTTCTAAAACTTAGATCAGGTCCTATTGGCTTCTTCTTCAACGGATTGCGCACGCTTCTCAGTATCTTCAAGTGAGATCTTCATAGCCTCACGCTCTTGTCACTATCTTTGTACGGTTCCATCAGCAAAATACCCTCCTTGGAAAATTTGGCAACCCATTAAACAACAAGGTGCAGACTCTCACCAACCTTTGGACATTAGTTAGAAAGAGACACAAATGAACATAAACAGTCAGACATCGCAATAAGGGTATACCAAAATAGGACAAAAACCATTTTAGAGCTACACCAAACATACCACAACCATAGATTCATGAAGAGTTAGCTTAGAACGAGTGGGAGGAATGGTCCCCTTCATCAACAAGTTACTGCTTTGCAATGAAGGCTTAGAACTTGAGTGGCTA
This sequence comes from Rubia tinctorum, assembly GCA_032355605.1. NCBI lineage: Eukaryota > Viridiplantae > Streptophyta > Magnoliopsida > Gentianales > Rubiaceae > Rubia > Rubia tinctorum. Next base: position 8,944 of record JAULKM010045002.1, read on the forward strand.
ATGCGACCTCTCTAATTAGAGGACCCAAGAGAGTCGACAAACCAACACCCCATTGCTTTCTCTTTCTTTCTTTAGTAGTAGCAGTAGCATTCTCTACAGACACCCACTCCCTTTCTGGTGCCTTACCTTTTATAGGTATTATTAGAGAACTCGATTTAGTGATATTTTCTCGAGAAATATCATCAACAATAGGGTATTGTAGTTGGACGGGCAAGGATTCCATTTCTTAAGGTTTATCATCAGGAATAAATGGCTTATCAACGGATGCCCAACTAGATTTATATCTGCAATTCAGCATACAACAGAAGTTATACAAACACGTAAACGAAACTGAGATATACAATAAATAAGGGATTAAAATAACGCGTATGATAAAGGTTGACCATAAGATAACAACAAACAAACACCTTCGCTCTCAGATTCAGTATGGAGAAGACCTATTGAGCGTTCGCTTAGTTTTAAAACAACATTGAAATTAGCAGTAAGATAAACCCCCAGCTCGGGAAGCTTAAACATAAGAACATTATAGTTCCAAGATGGAAGAGTCTATTCGCACTCAAGGTCTAATTTCACATAAAAATAAATATCACCACAAACCGAATTTAATAGGAAACCCACTAACCAACTCAACAGTGGGAATGATAGGATAAAAAGTGAATTTGTCAAGTGAGGTTTTCACCTTACGAAGCTGATTCAAGTTAAAAAGGGGAAATTGGCTTGGGTACTCACATAGTGAAAACCCATAATGATTGTGATACCGTTAGGATGAAACTGAGACATTGTGATTCGATAATATAGAAGTAAATCTATGATGTGTAGGGACAAAGGAAAAGTAAGACCAAACTTATGATAATTTAAATAGAGGGATATGTAGAAAACATGAGAAGTGCGAACACTTTCAGAAGCAAAAGGTGCTTTGAGCTCAAGTGAAGACGTGAAGGGAAAATTATTTTTTTAAGTTTTCTAAGCATTCATTAGACAAAATGCTATTAATGGAAGAAGAACCGGTGGGATGATCGAAATCCTCCCCAGAGTTAGGGGTGGACAGCAAGCCTATCAAAAGTTTTACACTTGAATCATAAATTCAAATTCAAAATTCAAAAACTATACATCCCAACAAAATTGCAAGTGTAGCCAAGAAGCACCCAACACTTCGCGATGACAATATAAGTTATTGTGATGATGAACATGCTATCAAATTTTAGGAAATAAACAAAAAAATAGTTTGCACACATTCCGCAAACAGAGTCATCACTTCGTGTTTCATGGACTTTATGGCTAGGGGGACTTATGGTGTATACCTAGCCCAAAGACTAGAAGTTGTTGACCTTCAGACCCAACTCAAGGCTCAATCATGAACCGATAAAGATGGAGTCATGCCCAAGAAGACTCAGCCACAAACCGAGATAGGCGGAGTCATATCCAAGAGGACTCAACCACTAACCGAGAAAGGCGGAGTCATGTCCAAGACTCAACCACGAACCGAGATTATAGCAACCATATGCAACCCCCGATCTGACTAGCAATGTGGAGCCATGATTACATTTTACTATAAATACAAGGAGAGAAACAGAGAAACACTGGCTCAGGTAAGTGACACTAAACTGAGAAATACCAATTCTCTTAAGGAAGGAACTGATTTGTTCATCAGAGCTCTTTCCCCAGAATCACTCCTGTGATCTTTATTGCAAGTTCACGCTTACTACACGGTGAATATCAGCAATCTAGCCTTACCGGTAATACCACATCATCATCATTAACCAAACATTGATATGTGACATGCCGAAAACTTTAGATACCCTCTATCATTCTCACATCGACTACTAGATGCACCCACATCTCTGTTATGGGCACTACCCCTGATACTCCGCATAACTTTACAACTAAAACAAAATTAGTAAAACATTATGACACAATCACCACACACTACTAGTAGCACGAATACCCTAAAAAAATAACCATGTCTTCCCCTTGGCCTCCCTATTTTTAGTGAATAAGGAAGCATTTTCCTTATAGAACTTGTTTCCTTCTTCCACTTCGCCTCCCTAGTCATATGCACCTTGTTATTCCACGGAATAGTGTCACTAAGATCACATTTCACATATATTCATTTATCTTCCCAAACACCATAATCACTAAAAAAATCCTTACAAAACATCAACCCTTTACGCCACAGAGTAGAAATCTATTCAAGACTTAATAACATTTACCCTAGGGAGTTGATAAATTTAGAGTAATTCCATTGTAAAATTCTTCTTGGTCTTACGGCAAACCTGTTTAAAACCTACCAGTATTACCATCCTCCATTGATGCAGTTGGGCAAACATGCCCCCAATGTAATCCGGGTGACACAGGAACCAAATAATGCTTATTGTGTTAGGATTGGAAAAAAATAATTAGTGAAATAATATTATTACAAATCTCACTCCAATCACTATCTAGAAGAATTAGTTACCGATGGTGGGAATTTAGCTAATTAGTTAGTGGATGATTGATTATGTTTTTTTTTAAGTGAAAGGTGGGTTTATAGGGTTCTCATGCCTTTTCTATTAAGATCAATTTTGTACAAAGTGCAATTACAACATATGATATGGGATAAACATTTACACAGATGCGCTTGCTAAATATTACAGTTCTAATATAAGGCCTCAATGGCTAATTGATGAGATGTCAAATTTATGTATTTTCCAAAGAATTTAACATCTATTTTGTTATCTTTTTGTTAGAAGATTTCCACATTTAGGTAGGTTTCCATCATAAGGGGTTTAGATAACCATTTTCGGTTTTTGTATCTAAATACTTCATTTTGTAACTTATTTTGAGTCTAATGGATTTTTTGTCCTTACGAGCATCTATATTCTTTTTGTGAGTTTAATATGTAGGTTTCTCGTAAGCACTTCGAAATAATTTAGATAAGGCCATTTGCATGGATGGTAGAAGATTGAACAAGGTCATTCACAAGTATGGTAGAAGAAGGAAAACAACTTACAAAGTGGTAGAAGATAAAGTGAAGAAGGAGAGAAAATGTTTTAAGGCAGATTTATGAGAATTATCTGAGAGGAATCAGTATCCAAGGGTGGTGCCATTGGATTTTTCTTCTCGATTACTATAAAAAAAGACTACAAGAACTCTCAAAAGAGATCAACGGTTCACCCGGAGGAAGCAAAATAATACTGGACTAATTTCTGTCGCGACTCGAGAATTTGTGTTGCGATCGCAACAGTAAATTTACTGAAAGATGGGTTTTCAACACCGTAGCATCGCGAGTTGCGAGGAAGGCGTCGCGGATCATAAAAGATGCCTTGTAACTTGCTTTTTACTCCCCTTTTTCTTGTACTTTAAATAGCACTTCATCCACTCATTCCTCATCCTTCTTGACCCGACTTGGGGGATTCAAAACCCTAGTTTTTCACCTTCTCCTTCACTTTCTTCGTGTTTCTTTGCAGAATATTTTTCTATGTTATGGGTTTTAATTATCTAGGCTAGTAATCTCCTTGGGAGCACTTGATATAGGCTTCCATGCCCATGTCTTGAGACATCTATGTAAGCTATTTAATGTTTTGCTATTATGCATTTATGGTGCTTGAATTTGGTTTTTGGAATACATTAATGGTGTTGGAAGTTTGAGTATATGAAATGCTTGTATGGTTGCTTATTAAGGTTAGGAGAAAGTAGCTACTTTTCCTCTCCTTTGATATGGAATCCAAGAGCATAAATTAGAGCTTCTAATATGGTTGATGACTTGATAATTGCAAGATGAATTTGATGATGTTGAATATTTTGTCATGTTTTTTTGTGTTGAAAATAGGAGAAGTTTAGTAACGTTGAACGTTCTTGACTAATCTTGTATAAATGCATGAATTAGTTCAATGTTTAGACAGTGTGCAATGTTTATAAGTGTTACCAAGCTTGTTGATTCTTCGTATTTAATGGCATTAATGGGATACTTTTAGGCGTTGAATGACTAAAATAGTCATTAGTGAGGTTTAGCGAGAGATGTCGAATTCACTCTTGTAAACTACTATTAAAGAAGGGTAGAAGATTTATCTT
>JAULKM010045012.1:0-12993 GCA_032355605.1 Rubia tinctorum
AGACCTTTTTCAAGCAAGTGGAACTCGATGGTCAGGTGTGCAACCAACTAGACTAAACCGTGGGTGCCATATAATCCTACCTAATTCACATAAGTGCAAATATAACATTTTGATAATTGAAATTGCAAATATAGCCCTAGATAGGAAGTGTAAGTGCAAATATACCCATTATGACTTATCTAGATTGGAATTCAATGAAAATACTATTTTACTCCTGTGAAAAATATAAGAACAACAAAAAATGAAATATCTATAGTACCTCTAAACCTTACTTTTCCTTACTCCAGTTTCTTTCCTTCTCAGTCGTTTCATTTTCACCACTTATTCTCTTTCTTTCCATATTTCAACACCCGCAACGTATTCTTTTCAACTACATTAGGGAGTGATGGGTTTAGGGGGTGAAGGCGGAGGAGGAGGCGAGCCGTGGCGGGGGGTTATGGTAGGGCAGGCGGCGAAGGATGCGAGTTGCATCGGGGCTTGGTTTTCATGGGGTGGTGGGTTTAGGGGGTGCAGGCAGCGGAGGAGCTTGCTTAGATAGGAGGCGGGTCACGGTGGACGACGAAAATCGCGGCAAGGCAGCGGTGGAGCTTGATGTGGAATGGGATATGGCTGGGGCTAGATTCTCATATACTTTTTGCAGGGCAGCGACAGAGAAGGTGGTGTGGTGAAGTGGCGGCGATGGAGGTGCTGCGGCGTAGGTGGTGGAGGTAAAAAAGTTGCAGGGTAAAGGGCATTTTTTGTCATTCAAATTTTTGTATTTGGTCTATAGGGCATTTAGGTCATTTAGGGTCGGTCAATGGCTAAAAATGGTCAGTCAATACCTGAATATAGTCTTTAGGGTTACATTTGCACTTTCATTAAGTAGTTAGGGTTGTTTTTGTATTTTGAATTATTTCAGGGTTATATATTTAAGAGTAAAGTGTTAAAATAACCCCGACTTTAGGCTGAAAGTGTCAATATAACCCTGCAATCTCAGAAAGTGACCAAATGACCATTGACCGTGTTGACCTTTTAGCCAACTGATTTATGGCCAGATTTATGTGAAAAGATGACTTTGTCCCTGATTTTAGAAAAAGAAAAAAAGGCTTCCCAATTCTTTTCTTCTTCCCGGTTATTTGTTTCTTCCCATTTTTTTCATGATTCGCCCCCCTTCTCGATTCTCTTCTTCTTCTCTTCAGATTCGCCCCCTTCTCTGATTCACCGTTGTAAGGAGAACAATTCTCTTCTTCTTCCCGCCACCACTCTTTGCTCGGTCCCGACACTAGGATGAGTGGCGCTGGGGTTTGAGCGTTGAAGGTCGTCTTGGGGCTAAGGTTCAGTGGTGGTGGTGGTGTTGTCCGGAAGAGGTGAGGGGGTGGTGGGGCAGTGGCGTAGGAGATCGGGGGAGGTGAAAGGGTGGTGAGGTAGCGGCGAAAGATACCGGGAGAGGTGGTGAGGCAGCGGCGGAGGAGTAGAGCAGCGGTGATAGGGGCAGTGGCGGAGGATTAAAGCGGCGGCGATATGGGCAGCGGCGACGATAGGGGCAGCGGCGGAGAAGTACAACAGGGGCAATAGGGGCAGCGGCAGAGGAGTACTGCAGCGGTGATAGGGGCAGCGAGGGAGGACTAGAGCGGCAGATATGGGGGCAGCGGCGGAGGAGTACAGCGACGGCGATAGGGGCAACGACAGAGGAGTACATCGACGGTGATAGGGGCAACGACCGAGGAGTACATCGGCGGTGATAGGGGCACGACTGAGGAGTACAACGGCAATGATAGGGGTAGCAACGGAGGAGTACATCGACGGTGATAGGGGCAGCGGCAGAGGAGTACAACGGCGATGATAGGAGCAGTGACGGAGGAGTACAGCGGCGGTAATAGGGGCAGCGGCGGAGGGGGCAGAGGACCCGATATCATCTTTTTTTTCTCCCACGATCCAAACCCAAGCTGGATATAGCAATTGTTCTCTGTTATGAGTTCTTGCAGGGATGATGACCAAACGGGAAGATCAGTAAAAAAAATTGTTGAATTCCTCCTCTGCTATATTGCACAAAATGGATGGATTTTCAAGTCTAGCTTCTTGTTGTTCTCTAGCACGGCGGCATCACTAGGTTTGAATTGTGAAAGATATTAGGTTTTGAAGCAGAAATACATAAGGGTATTTTTGTCATTTCATATTCTGATTATGCCGGAATTCATTTGGTCAATGCCGGAATAAGGGACTTTGGTTATATCGGCACAAAATTTTCAAATGTTAGGGTCATATTGGCACATATAATTATTAGTTATGGTTAGATTTACACTTTCTGATATTGCAGGATTATATTGGCACTTTCAAGCTAAAGTTAGGGTTATAAATGTAAATAACCATATGTTTAATTATTGAAGTATATAGAATTATATTTGTATATATGCTGTTATTATTTATATGCTACCAATAAAATTTTTGTAAATCAAATGACACACTTTTGAATTTTTTAAAAGTCAAAGTAGATAATCTTAGAAGATGATGGAGAGTGCTGGGCTTTCAATGCAACTCAGGTCGGCGGATCAAATTCTTTAATCCCAACCCAATTCATTTAGTTACACAGTTCAATCAGTGTAACTTGCGAATCCATTTAACATAAGACATGACTTAATAAATTTTGGACTGCAAGATTAGGTCTAGTAGGTTGTGTGATTTAAGGCTAATTTCACATTACAGGATTAACATTGCTCAGTCGTTGTTCAATCAATTTAAACACATGAATCAATCAGATCGATCAATTTGATCCACTAATCCATTTAAACTCAACTCCAACCTGTTATTTTGTTGGATTGTCCGAACCTTAATAAATTAGTTTATCGAGCCTTATCAATACTGATTTGTTTTCAAAAATGAAATTCAAGTTTTGTGTCAACAGTTGTTGATCATGTCATGTTAATAGAAATCCATGTCAAAATAACAGAGGAAGTTACTATTTTACTTTAATCACTACATAATATTTTGTAGTTAGTTAATTAAGTTAGCCCTCGGATATACTTTAATAATTCATTTCCTCATCCTAATAAAAACAGTTACTTTATTATTCTTAAGTTAAACTTTGCTGATTTGATTCGTACATTCACATATAATATAGTAATAAATTATTATTTTGATGTGGAGAAAATGGTGTTAACTTACATCCAGAAGTTGGAACATCCAAAAAAATTTATACAATTCCCGTGTTGTCGGCGTCAATGTCAAAATTGGTGATATCATCGAGTTTTTTCATATGGAAACAACATTCGGAGAAAAATTATGACTTCGCCAGTTTTTTTGGAAAATTCTTTCATATGAAGGTGAAGCTTGTGTTTCACTGTTTTCATAACCTCTTTTTAATTTTGGGGACTGTTTTATCATTTTAAAAAAATGGCAGCGACTAGGGTTTATTATTTAAACTATTGTTAGTTGTTTTGACAAACAATTTTTTGATATTAAATAAATTTTGAGATTTTCCTCCACAACATCCAGTCCTCTATATTTCAGTGAAATCAACAAAAATTGATCTCCAATTCTCAATTTTCTGCAAAATCAGCAATATGATTGAACAATATTAATACTTCATGAGACAATGTTAATGGGACAAGAAGGATGTGCTAAAACTGCAACCAATTGGTTGGGCTATAAGAATTGGGTCTACGTGTGGTAGAATCAGTTTTGGGCTTCTCATAAGTCATAAACGATAACCAGTCCTTGCTTTTAATGGGGCTTTCAATTGAAAGAGAGACAGTTATTGAAGCAGGAACAAATCGGAAAACCCTACGTTCGCCGCCCTCTCTCTCCATTATCGCCGCACCCCCTTATTCTTCAATTTTTCCCATCTTCTCATTAGGGGAGATGGGGAACAACAATTTATTTTAATTTATGTTTTGCTATTCAATAAGTGTAAGATTTGTCTCTACAAATTAGTTTTAATTTTCGATTTGATCGTTGTGTTCATGATGATAACTCGATTTAGTTGTTCAAGTTGATGTATTGTTCTCGATCTTCTTTGTTCAGATCGTGTGTTCGTAATTTGTTTGTGATTTTATTTTTGGGTCTCCATTAATTTGGATTTGTTAGATCTGTGTGTTCTCAAGGTGTTTACAGTTTCGGCAACATAGATCGTGGTTGGATAAAATAGTGTTACAGTTGTAGAACATCCATGTTTGACACAGTGATATTGATGCGTGATACGCTCCTCCCTGCCAAGTGGTCATGATTTTCGCGGTGAACAAGTTAATACTCCGAGGGCGATGTTACAGTTTTTTATTGGATCCCTGATCTGTAATAGTAGAGGTGATCGGTCTGGTTGACATATAATTTAGATATCCTTGCAATATATTAGTTATTGCTAGAGGTTAGTTAGATTGGATGTCAATTCCACTCATTGTAATCGCCGCATGACCTTTTTTCCCACCATCTTAGAATGATTGATTTTTCAAAAAAAAGGAACAAATCGTACAATGATACGATGGGTAAATAACTCAGTTATTATCCGATTATTATTATCCAATTAATTCATAATCTACCATTTTAAGAATTAGTTATTTTGTTTTGGAACGACTAATCATTAGACGGATTCATTTTAAAATTGATAATGTATTAATTTGATGTTTGTTTTTATTTAGAGTAAAGTGCTAAAATAACCCTGACTTTAGGCTGAAAGTTCCAATATAACCCTGCAATTTCATAAAGTGCCAAAATAGCGCATGACCATGTTGACATGTTAGTCAACTAGTTTACGGCCGGAATAAGGTGAAAATGTCATTTTGCCCTTATTTTAAAAAAAAACTTACAAAACTTGCATAGACGTCCTTGCCTCTCATTTTGTTCTCCCTTTCTCCTATTTTTCTCTTTCATTTTCTATTGTTCCCCATATTATCTTCCCGCTCCACTCTTTTTCTCGCTTTCTTCTATCCGAAGCATGGAAACCGAGGCTTCGGCTCGTCAACGTTCAGCTCTGCAATAGGCCGTCCTTTGTCATCGGCAGCATCTGTTCCTCGTCTGCAAGTGGTTGGTGGATTTCGTTTTTGTGTCTTTCCCGTCGGCTTCGCCGCCTAAAACATGGCATCATCCTAAATGGTAAACTTTCCTATGTGTTGGATATTGTCTCGTTTGTTACCTCTGATTCCCCCTTATGGAGTTGGTTGTGTTCATTGTTTGAGATTTAAGGGGAAAATGTGCCATTGGGGGTGAATATCTTAGGGTTTGTATTTTTAATAGAATTTTGAATGTTTTATTGTGATTTCAGCCCTTAACCCAAGATTAAAAACTCAGATTTTCCCCTTCTTTTTTCGACCCAAATCCAACCTAGGGTTTGCCTACGTGGAGAAAGAATGCTTACCCGCGACGGAGAGGAGCGGTGTGAGAGTCGAACTAGCGGTGTCGGGCAGAATTCAAGCCAGCAAAATTGTTGGGCCTCCACCGGCGGTCAACGGCAGAGGGAAAGGGTAGTTGGAGACAACCGGGTTTGAAAAAAGTGAAGAATAGAGAAGAAAAAAACAGGTTTAAGGTACAAATAAGGGAGGTCAATAAAAATGGGTCAAAATTTCTCAGGGGCATTTCGGCAAAAAATATATCAGATTTTAGCTCAAGGGTATTTTAGTCATTTCCTATTTTCTCTTCGCCTGAATTTACACGGTCAACGCCAAAAATATAGACTTTGGATATATTGGCATAATTTTTCAAAAATCCAGGGTTAGATTGGCACATACGGTAATAAGTTATGGTTATATTGGCACTTTCTGAGATTGCAGAGTTATATTGACACTTTCACCCTAAAGTCGGGGTTGTAAATGTAAATAGCCATTTTATTTATTACAACAAAAATTATATAATTTGAATAATTTTTAATATATGCATTATAATATATAAATAATTATAAATTGACCCTCAAAGTTATCGTAAAGCACAATTTAATAAGAATTGTTTGCCTTTTGGTATCAACCAGGATTAGTCATGTCATTTTGACTCCCCCTTCTTTAGTTAAACGATGTCGGTTTCCCTCTGATTTCCTCCTTGATGCCACTTTTAATATGGTCAGTGTAAACTTAAATAGTTATTGCCAAGATTTAGGAATTCGAGACTATAATGTTGCACTGATCATTGATCTTAATATCATGATTACTTTGTACTACTTTGCTCTTATATTTGGTAAATGCTTAAAGGGTCCTAAGAATCATATTAACAATTTATTATCGTAAAGCACTATATAATAATGATTGTTTGCCTTCTGATATCAACCAGGGATAGTACTGTCATTTTGACTCCCATTCTTTAGTTAAACAACGTCGGTTTACCTCTGATTTCCTCCTTGATGCCACTTTTAAGACCATGTGCAGTGGTAAAACCACTCTTAAACCACTCTTGTGGTTTCAGTTAATTAAATAATCAACCTCTCTCCTCCACCCCAGCAATTCAAACCACAACTAAAACACTCCAATTTTTTCTCTACAACGGTGGAAACCACTCCCAAACCACTCCATGGACCCCACTTGATTCTCCCTATCATACTCATTAATTCTACCTTTAATGATTAATTCAAATAAATTTATCTAACAAAATAAATTTAAATGTGAAATTAATAACACACCTATAATTATTGAATTGGATTTTATTTTTTCAAATTTCATTCCAAAATTAATTTCAATTTGTTAAATTTATTTTATGAACCATAATTAAACAAAAATAACATATATATTTTTGAAAAGAATGTAATTTTGATTTTTGAAAAATCTAAAATTTAATTTCAAATTTTAACAAAAATCAAAATTTTTAAAGAAAATTTTCAAAAAGTTCATATTTTCAAAAAGTTCAGATTTTTAAAAAGCAAAAAAAAGAGAGTAAAAGTTGGGAGCAGATTAAAAGAAAGAAAGAAATGGGACGGAAGTCTCACTTCATCACGTGAAGTCTCTGACTTCGTCAGAAATGGGACGGTTCCAATTTTGCCGCGGGTTGACTTGGTCCAACTCGCATTCAGCCCCCCACTGTAGGTATCAATTATCCCTATTTGGTTCTCATTTTTATTTCAACCCACTCTGAAACCCCCACTGCACATGCTCTTAGCAGCTGCATTTTGCAAACCCACTAAAGCTGCTATTCGCTTGAAAAGGTTAATACTATCTCCGTTTCGCTAATGGTTACAATATAGATTTAGGTATTTGGATTTATTTGAATGAAATGAGTGAATGAAATTGAATTTAGAAAAAAAGAAAAGTAGAGTGAGTGGAGGAAATTGAAGCAATCTTGCCATAAAAAAGTAAGTCAAATCTAGAAAAACAACAAAAAAAATGAAAGTGTGCCACATCCAGTGAAACAGAGGGAGTATATGAAGGTACTTATTAATTATTATACCATTTCTTATACCTGAATTTTTTTATATCCATAAAATTATTATGTACTCCCTCTGTCCCAGAGAAAATGACACATTTACTTTTTCACTATTTTCAATGATCATAATTGACCAACAATAATTTGATATTTAGAAAATAGATGTTAAGACGTATCTAACAATAGGCAAAGTCTTGGGAAAGACGGTATTTCCATAAGCATATGGAAAGACGAGGTTGAATTGAAAATATAGAAAGGTAAAGGGTTTTAGTTGCAATATTAAAAATTTATTATGCAACATTTATGAGTGATAGGTTTATAACCCGATTAATACAACCCAAAAATTTTATTTTGATTTTTTCAAATTTACAGTTTAAACATTGGCTTTTCCATAACTTATGTAAAGACCGTCTTTCAAGAGACAGACTCCTAACAATATCTCACATGATATTTTTATTTTATATATTAATGTATAAATTAGGGTCAAAGTTTGTTAAATTTAATTTGGAAAAAATAGATTTGTCATTTTTTCTGTTACCGAGAAAGCCACGTAAGTGTGAGACAAATTATATACCAACAAGATACCTAACAAACCATTCATTTTCCCACAAAATTTGCCGCCTTAAGGCTACCAACATTTATTTGTTTAGTCAAATAATAGGGGTGGCAAAATAGACCCGCAACCCGTGGGTCAAGCGGGTTATCTAATTTTAAACCCGTATGAGTATGGGTAAAAGAGATAATGGGTTAAATGGGTAATGAGTCAAATGAGTGGTTGAAAAATATGGGTTGAACGGGCTGGGTTTGTGGGTTGACCGTGAGTTTACCTATATGGGTTAAAACCCGCGGGTTTTACCCATATGAGTTTACACATAAATCCATATGAGTTTATATATGGGTTGAAACCCGTGGGTTTACCTATTTTTGACCCGTGAGTTGAATGACTTTCAACCCGCGGGTTGAGCGAGTTTCAACTCGACCCGTTTTGACCTGACCCATTTTTTACTCATCATAAAATGAGTCAAAATGGGTCATACACGTATATTTTAATTGCCCATTTTACCCAATTCGTATTTGACCTGTCCGCCCATTTGACACCCCTATCAAATAAGAATGAAATATCGAAATTTTAATATTGGTTAAACCCCTTCAAAGTTTCCGCCCAACTGCCTTTCTTAATGTTGGATCTCATTTGTAAACTCGTTTGTATAATGTTTCGAATATACAAACTCAATAATTATAAGACTCCATAACAAACAAACCACATTATATTCATGCTCTTTTTAAAAAAGATTACTCAATTTAATTTAAAAAAATGAAAATTACTCAGTGTAGCACTGCATGTGCTATGTAATTGCTATTAATTGACGGTAGATATGTAAAATCACGTGAACTTCATTGATTACTGAGTTGACAATTTGTGAACTAATGTTGAAAAAGAAAAACGTTCCATGTTGGAACATACGGAAAGAATCATTGTTTGATCATTAGAATATTGCGTGATATTGATTTATGGAAATATGGAGATTATGCAATATTAATTCAGCCGTGTATGAAGCATAATGGATTCATGGAAAATCCCTACAATTGTGAAATTGAATTTATGGTAATATTATGGGATATTTGAGATAAGAAAAATCCCTTTATTTATGTATTTGGATATGCTTCAGAAGCAGATAAGTAATAGAAATATTATGGAGATATTTGAGGAGAATTCCGATATGCTCTTGGGAATATATATATATATATATATATATATATTGGACATCACGGCTGCAACTCTGTACGAACTTAATTGCGAAAAATTCGCACTTCAAATTTACATTTTCCCGAGAGTTTTGCAAGAGCTAGTTTTTACATGTCCAATATACGTGACATGCTGATCAAGTTCAGAATCGTATATCTTATTCCTCGGGAGGAGGAGATCCAACGTCGATGAGTTTTGAGGTCAGAGGGAGTCTGATCAAGACAGATCGGTAGCAAGGGGAGCTTGCAAAATCCACACCTTAATAATTAGAAAATAAATATAGTTGTATGGTGTACTTTGTACTGTATCTTTCTGATTATTTGATTTATTCTGAACTGAGTTAGGTCCCGCAGATGTAGGTGGATTTCACCTAACTGCGTAACCAAGTTGTGTGTCTCGTTCGTTATTTACTTTACATACTTGGTTAGATACGCTATGTTGGAACATAGGACTAATAGTTCAGCTAAAATGGCAAAACCAAAATTTCATTTGGTATCAGAGCTTGGTCACTTATGTTTTACCTTGGTTGTGTCAAGGAAAATGTGATCCGGTTTTACCATGGCGACAAAGGAAGGAGCTTCTGCGTCTCAACCACCACTGCTAGAAGGAACAAACTACTACTACTAGAAGGCATGCATGGCAGTCTTTATGAATTCACTGGATGAACTTGCATGATACTTTGTTGAAACCGAGTGAAATCCTCCAATTGAAGATGAAGAATCCAACTCGAAAGAGAAAGAAGGAGAGTCAAGTTCAAGGAAACAAAAGCTCAAAGATAAATCATCTTGGTCTCCAGACGAATCAGATGCTTCACTGGCTAATTCTAAAGCGTTGAATGCTATCTTCACAGCAGTGGATGAAAATCAGTTTAGACTCATCTCTACATGTTATCAGGCTAAGAACGTATGAGATATTTTGCAGACTTTACATGGAGGAACCAGTCGTGTACGTGAATCCAAACCACATATGTTGGCTACAAAGTTTGAAGAGTTGAAAATGGAGGGGGATGATACGATTGCCACATTCAATGGGAAAATTTGACACATCTCTAATATGGCTTATAAATTGGGAAACGTCTACAAGGAATTCAAACTGGTGAAGAAGACCTTGAGATCACTGCCCAGGAGATTTTCAATGAAGGTTGCAGCAATAGAAGAAGCCAGAGATGTATCCACAATGTCCTTGGATGAGTTGATGGGATCACTACAGGCGTACGAGATGACTATGGAACAGCCTGCAAAGAAAACTTAGAAGGAGTTGGCCTTCAAAGTATCTTCATCACGGGATACCTATGAATCAAATAATGAGGATGGTATTGAAGAAATATCTCTCATCACTAAGAAATTTTCAAGGATGCTGAAAAATGTGGTAAACAAGAAATCACAAGAAAGAACTGGAGAAAACAGACCTCGTGGACAAAACCTTGGAAATAATCGTGGGATACGCATGGAGTAAGGAAATCAACAGTTCTCTAGAAACCAAGGTGGTGAAGCGAAATAGTCAAGAAGAATTCAATGTATATAATGTGAAGGCTTTGGACATATCCAGGCTGAATGTGAAAATACTCGGAAGAAGCAAGGAAGGTCGTATGTCACCTCGTGGAGTGAGGATGAAAACGATAAGAAAGATGAAGAGGAACTTACCAGCAATTATGTAGCGTTTGGAGCAAAAATTCACAATGGTACGGTGGGTGTGAACGTAGGTTCCAACACATATAAGTTTGCATGTTCCAACACAGATAAATCTGTATGTTCCAACATAAGTTCTGACGATACTTCCAGCGATGATGAAGACCAACTCGTGAGTGATGAAGATATCTACACTTCATATGAACAAATGTATGACATGTGGATAAAGGTTGTTGACGCAAACAAGTCCCTGAAGATTGAAAAAAAAATCAACTGACCGAGACAAAGAAAGAACTAGCAGTACTGGTTAAAAAGCCTGAGAATGAAATCAAGGATATGAAATTGAGACTACATTCTGTAATTGAGAAAACAGAGATGACAAAAGCAACAATCACCAAGTTAGATATTGGAAAGGCAAAGCTCGACGACATTCTGACCATGGGAAAAAGTATTGGAGATCGATAAAGAATTGAATATGACAATCCATTATGCAATACGGGAAATCTCAAGGAAGAAGTTTAAGACATGAAGAGAAAAGTGATTAAAACTCGTTAACGAAAACCTCGCATCTGTAGATATTGCATGTTTCAAGGCCATATTTAGGAACAATGTCTCAGATTACTCAGAGATATCATGAATGGAAGACAATTGTCTGTATGTTCCAACATAGATGACACCCAATGATCAAAGATGGTTCGAAAGGCAACGCATTAATGTTTGTCTTCTTGCTCATACTTCTCTTATTGCACATTCTAGAGACTCGTGGTATTTTGATAGTGGGTGCTCATACTTCTCTTATTGCACATTCTAGAGACTCGTGTATTTTGATAGTGGGTGCTCTAAACACATGACTGAAACTCAGGAGTTTCAAACATAAATTAAACCATATGGTGGTGATTTTGTTACTTTTGGAGATGGGAAGAGGAGTCGTGTTATTGGCAAGGGTGAAATGCACATTGGAGGAGTTTCTGTGTTCACTAGTGTGTTGCTTGTTGAAGATTTAAAGGCAAATTTGTTGAGCATCATTCAATTGTGTGATGACAATATGACAGTCGAATTTCAGAAATATTAATGTAATGTACGACATAACAAAGATAAAGTACTTTTTGGTATTCGATCATCGGACAATTGTTAACTCTTGGAGCAAGAAGTGAGATGTCTGTGTTCAAAGAAACTTGGTCATATCAACTACAAAATCTTGGTGAAAATGCAAATTCAAAGGCAGTACGAGGTATCAGATTTACAGTTAGTCACCGCCGCTCCACACACGAGGCATCAAATTTACAGTGAGTCACCGCTGTAGGCGGGAGGACGGAGAGGACAGAGGCATGAGGTGGGAGTTAGAGAGGATGGAGACGCGCATGCGGAGAGGACGAGGGCACATATAGGAAGTAGATTGGAGAGAGGAAGAAGAGACAAGGGCAATATAGTCTTTTCACCCAGGAAAAATTCTGAGAGATAATTTTATTCTGAAGGATCCCCCAGAACGGAGAGAGTATATGATATTGTTCAATTCGTTATAACAAGTAGTTTATAAATATCATTTTTTTATTTTTCATTCTTATACGTAAGTAAACATATTAACGGTCAAATAATTTTTTTTAAAATGTGTTAATGATTGTCGTGCAATTTCAGTTGGAACAGACGAAGTGCATTATTAAACACCGGCTAACTTATAGAATCAATTGCTCACTAAACTTTAGTTATTGTTGGTAAAGTAAAGCTCACGACGAAAGTGACATAAATTAGAGTCAAATCACAATCAATGAATCAAAGAATAGCATCATCAAATTCCACAAAACGGTGAAATCTCAATTCCAACAGCCTCCAATGGCGTCTCGTTACCCTCACAGGACACGCATTGAATCTTCATAAGCCTCCCGATTCACATTTTCCACATCCAAATCAAACTCCAGTTCCCATCCTCACGTGATCCCCGCTTCTTGATCACATTTTTATCATATCTCGCTGTCTCAATGTCCACATAATCACCCCCACGATCCGCATTTCGCACCAACATCGCTGTTTTTTCTGGTTTCGGATCGAACCCACTTTCAAGAAGATGCTGATCTAAGTGGGTTTTGATTGAATGATGGAAACTTCAAGTGGGCTGAGTCCCAGATTGAGTTCGATGGCATCAACCAAGGGAAAAGACGAGGACCCGGATTTCGAGTCCGGGTCGGATCAGGATCACCATTTGCATTTCAGGTCAACCAATGCGTTGGAGATTCTGAGGGAAACAGTAAGGATTCTTCGGTATAATTCCACTGGATTTATGGCAATTTTGGCTTTTGTGATATGCCCTGT
>JAULKM010045041.1:0-29144 GCA_032355605.1 Rubia tinctorum
ACATAACCCTTGAACGTTTGATCAAGACGTGGAATGTCTTCATTTATGGTGGTAGTCGTACCCTGATCTCCATCAGTCTAATACGCCCTTTTCTGGTCTTTCACCTATGTACATGTATATTTACTAGCTAACACATCTTCACCCTTTATGAAAACTAATGCTCTTTGGGTTTCGTACAGTTCACCGCACAACGTTGGAGCAACTCAGAGCCTGTTTTCTATTTTAACTATTTTATTGACCCGCCCCCTCCCGACATCATTAACAAAACACCTTTTCATGGGAGATCTACTAATAAGAGGGGGACGTGATCAAAGAGAGATTTGTATGTTGCTCCTATTCCTACTACTATACTACCAAGAATGGTAGAGAGTGGCAAGTACCAAGGTCGTCCATAGAGATGTTAGGAATTTAATAATTAACTAAACACAACCGCGGTCAAGCCATTAATCTGATCATGTGTTTGGAATAATTAGTGTCGTGAAAACAGTCATTGGGGGGGGGGAGTTTTTACTAAAAACTACTAGTATGAAGTTAATCACTAGAATTATATAAACTAACACTTGGGAAATATTTGCGAAACATGGTCAATGTTATTTCGTTCATCGATTTTATCAAATACAAGAACTCAACCCTATTCTAGTGTTTGTGTCACGTGGTGTAGAAAATGGTTAAAACTTCCCCATATCTGTCACATGAAGGTGTGCGCATAAAATCTTCCATCAGCCTCGCCTCTGCAACAAGGGGAGTAGCCATCTTATCGATGGATCTAGGATTAACAATATAATCCTAGTTTGATACCCAATCTATCTCTACCCGCAACCCTTCACACTTATTTGGTCGGCTAACTAGATGCATGGTTGACCGAGACGATTAACGGTAACCTTCGTGCACACACCCAGTTCCGGACTATCGTCACCCCAAGTGCATCTAGGTTTTCGTAACCGGTGAGTAGAAATAGTGCACAAAAACAAAGTTACACTTTGTTGTGTGCCAACAAAGTGTGACAATCGTGCAATTTACAAGAATATTATGTACTAGCCAACATAATAATCACAAAACACATAGAAATAAGTTGATCTAGAAATCTCACAAAATAAACATCAACACATGAATACAAATATAATCTCCAAGTTAGATTAACTACTCTTTAAGCATTGAATCCAAGTATTTCATTGGATTCAATGCCTTTGGGCAAGAGAGAAATAAACAGAAAGAAAGAGAAAGAACCTAGGGAAAAGGGAGAGTGTTTTCTCTCTCTAGCCACCTACTACGATATAAAATTGAGTATTCACTTAAAACCTAGTAGACAAAGGTCCAAATACATAGTAGTAGGGAATTGAGCTTAAAATAGGCCCAAAAGTGGCAAAACACCCTAGCACCCGCCATTGGTGCAGAGGGTGCCTAGTGTCACGGCCCGTGTCGGCCAAGGAGGCTTGTGCCTCCATAGGCCCTGCCTGTCGTACTGGCGCAGGGCACCAAATATTTCAAGGTTTGTGTTGGTCTTGCTGGCAAATCTCGTGTCATTGGGCGCGGGCCACCGGCTAAGTCTTCGTTTTGCTCATTCTGATTCGCGACATTCGTCGTTTGGCGTGCCTCATCAACTGGAACCTAGTTTTCTTAGTACCTTAGCATGTCAAATGTTATTATTTTCACCCCGTGGGCTTTTCTTTGTTTTTGTGGCTTGAAACGACATAGTCCGTATAAAATGGAACATCCCGCTCCCATACTTGGCCGACTTTGGAGTGAAAAAGGGGACCTCTCGTGCAGGATTTGGTCACGGCCCATGCCATAGACTGTGCCAAGGCCCCCTAACACAGGTTGTGATGCTTTGTGTTAGCTGTGCTAGCTTTGGGTTTGCGTCGGGCTTGTACGGTCTGCGCCGGCCGTGGCTGGTTCGCTTGGCTAACTGTTTTGCTCCGCTACGGGTGAACCGTTGGTCCGATTTGAGAGCTCTTGTAGTCGATTTGATAGTTTTCGAAAAGAAGAATTCAATGGTGACACTCAGAAGAGCTGATTATTCTATAATTTTACACAAAACAACCTCGAATAATGTTCCCTCCATTTCTCCTTTGGCCTTCTTTGAATCCGTCTTTCTTTGTCTAATTTCATCTAATACCATGATTTGGAGTTTGTGGTCTTCAATCTACTACCATCCTTACGAATGACCTTCAATATATTCTACCATCATTGCGAATGACCTTCAAATATTTACTACTACTCTACTGATGTACACAACCTGTCACTGATCTCCATGATGCCATCCCGCAAGTGTCCCATATCCTGCACCAAGTTAAGCAGTTGACCTTTAACCTTGTCAAATTTATTCATTATGTCTCACTTTGACGATCAAACTACATGCCAAGCCTGTGAACGCCTCGAAGATGGAGTTTCATAAGAATTGCGTACATTCCAGTCCATGCAGCTGATGAGTCATCGGATATGAAAAAATTGACTGAAAGCCTGAGGACTTATGCTCCAGAAAAGGGCTATTCTATGGATGATGCCAGGACTTACTCTCATGGAGGGAATGGCCCGATACACTGTGCCTGGAAGGGTCAGAGCTCGGGCTAGGTGGGGGGCAACAGCTGGACTGTGCAAAATTGTCATAATGATAAGAGATGTTGTGCTTGTGGGGGCTGCTAGCTCATGAACAAAACGGCCCATAATTAGAGTGTGGTACTCCAAATACCCTTCTAAAATTAGGTGGTGGCACTACAAGATGCTAAAAAATTGACGACGGTATCATCTGTGGGAATGTTGGCTGTGGTGGGACAACCTACTGCTCAATGGGCACAAACTGTGCGGAATACACATGGACCTACTCTTGATCATCCTCATCCTCCTCTCCCAGGTAGTGATCGACCAAAACCACCTATGAATCTGAATCTGCATCTGACTCGATGATAAGGTGTTGCAGTTAGAACTTCTTTCCCAGAGCAGTCCTCGAATGCTGAGGCAACCTCATAAACTTCTTTCCCTCATATAGCCAGATGATAGTACCATACTTCTCCACTATAATTTTTGCCTCATCCATGACCGGTAGGGTGAGTGTGTTGGGTAATTGTGGGTTTGTCCTCATCTTATCACTCATAAAATGTCATAGTAAAGAACTAGAAGTGAAACTATACCTCCAATAGCTATCACCCCAGTGCGGGACAGTGTCGTGGATAGCTTAATACAATGAGTGAAAAAATTCTCTAGGATATCAGGTTAATCCCTACCCATGAAAATAGATCATAGGATCCTGCATGCAAACCCCACACCACAGGAATTTCATAACTTCCAATTCTCCGAAAGATAAAAAAAATTTTGGCCAATTACCTCTAGGTCCAAACGTGGTAAGATATTTTGCTCAATTAATGCGTGGAATCCCTCCTAGGACGGGTTAAAGCAGCTCCAACACCCTGAATGGACCAAAAATTATGTTTTTTGGGAGAAAACTCAATATTGACCGAGACACTCTTCGAACTTTCTTGTAAAATATGTGTGATTTCTGAGGCTAAGGTTTAGTGGGTTAGATAAATCTCAGAAAGATATATTTTGATACCTAATGGGGGTGAATCAGATGAAAATTGAGAGAGAGAGAGAGATATATATATATATGGCTAAAATAGTAAGAGAGGTTGAATATGGGTACCTAGGAGAGGAAGAAGAGAGGATGGCTGGTGTGGGAAGGTTTGGAATGAGAGAGGGGGTTATATAGGTGGGTAGGCTAGGTTTAATTGGGTAGACAGGGAGACACCATGGCTCCACAGGGGATCTGTGCCCACACGTGACAATGCCACGCAGGGGGATCCATGTAGAAGAAGTGGTGGTTCGAGCCAGCCTCGTGCCGGTGCCAATTGGCTCGTGTCAGGTCATGCTGGTTTCGTGCCAGCGCATACATGGCACGCATGTGGAGCTCTTATGGCAGTTGCACCAGCCTCGTGCCAATGGGCTCTGGCACGAGGCACCCCAACATTTTTCTTCCAAAAATCCTTTCTTTCATACCTGCACCCAAAAGCACCAAAACCAAGAGCAATATTGTTCCAAATAAAATAGATGACTGAATTTTTCCAAAAAATAACACCACAAAAAATTAACACACTTCCAAAATTTCAAAAGAAAGTATTTGTAAAGAGAAACTATAAAATATAGCACCGTATTTTTATTGTCATCCTCATGACTTATTATTTCATGCATTTTTGGAAAACTAATAAGAATAGTTTGATGGATCACCGGAATAACCATCCTTGACACCACCAACAACTACGTCCTTGAGGACAATTCTCCACATTACCTTAGACTTACCCTTAATCTTTGGTGAGACATACCAAACATGCCCATATTTCTCAATTATAGTCACATTCTTGTTGATTTTGGGGAATCAGAAGTGGTTTAGGAGTGATTCATTCCTTAACACACTTCTTTTTCCGCTGCAAGTTAGCGTGCAATATCGGAGGTAAAGCATCTCTAATCACACCAAAAGAGACATGTTTATCAACATGGGTATCATTGCATGGTTCATTTATAAAAGATAGAGCATGAAAGGTTTCAATGCCGGGTAACACCACCTCATCTTCAAGAATCCCATTAAGACATTTAACATTTTCAATCAAACAATATTCATCAAGTTGAGCACGTTCCACACACAAAGTTATGCCTTTGCACATAAAAGAGATATTAGGTGAATCATGCTTAGACTTATAAATATCAAACCCAACTCCATCCATGTCATCCTCTAAGGTTAGTGTTCCCGAATGAACATCGATCTTAGTCCTTAATGTTTTAAGAAAATGTCTCTCCAAAAAATTTGAGGGAGCACCACCATCGTGCGCTACATCAAGGACATAGAAGTCTGTCAGAAACACCAAATTGCCCACTCAGACCATCAAAACCCTCACTAGTCCACAAGGACTAGCTTGGGAGTGATCGGCCATTTGGACGATTACCCTAGTATCCTTAAGTTCACCTATTTCTAGGTCTCAATCTAGGGAAGTCACTTTCTAACACTTTTATCATCGAATCAGATTGTCTTATGGCTATTAATTATGCATATCATCCACTCAACGCTCCTTGGAGACTCTATAATATCGCATCATGTTTGAATCATTTAATTTCGGAACTCAATGTCACTTTGTTGCATATCAAAAGAGAGGCAAATGGCCCTGCTGACAGCCTTGCCAAATCTGCTGCATATAATCAACAACAAATTTTCACTGCTACCTCCTTGTCTAGACATGTCAAAGGACTTCTCCTCCTTGACAAACAACTTGTTCCAAATATTAGGATTTCGAACTCTTCCTAACTTGTTCCAAATCTGTTGCTGTTCTACTGGTTTTGCAGGGGTTTACTGGTTTTGCAGGGGAGGTCTTTCAACAATGTTAAACGACTCACGGGTTCCAGTGACAGCAGCACGCATCAATGCTGCAGACTGCGGACTGCGGATTGATCTCGAGCTTCGGTTCGGCCAAGAAGCAGGGGCCAAGCCCCATTGTCAGATCAAGGATTTTCGGTTTCATTGTAGGGGATGCCTGGCCAAAATTAGTAATTAACACGAGGGGTGGAGATTACTAACTTTGGAATCGCATCAACCCTAATTCATTGCTATAGATGGCTATAGATTATTGCTATCTAGTTTCACGTATGCAAGCTTTTGTGAGCAATTCATGTTGCTTTTGCTACTAACTCTTCCAAAGAGACTGTAATTTTATTTTCATATAGGCTGGGGTCCTAATATTAACCCCCACCTAATGGTGGTTTCATTTTAAAAAAAAAAAGAAAAGAAAAGAATCAATTAGAAGAGAATGAATATTGAAAGAATTAATGAAGAAATATTGCTTCCTAATTTTGGCATTTGTAATTTTAATAATTATGAGAAAAGAGATATTTAATTTTCTTATTATTATTTAATTAGGTATATTAGTAGTATAGTTTCCATAGAATTTTATTTACTTTTCAATTCTTTTAGAAGATTGGAAAAGTAGGGTTTGGTGCCATATAAAAGCACTCGCACGCGGGGCGGACGAGTCTTATATAATGTCGACAATTTAGTTTCCGTTTCGTTTTTCGTTTTCGTAAAGGAGACAGGCTTGTTTTGGATTCATAATTACTTGGTTATATATTTTGGTGCGCCAAAGGGTTTTAATTTGGGGGTGATTGCATTACTTGTGCGCAACATTAAGTTTGCGTTATTTGTTTACCAATTATTACGTCAGATTAGTTATGTTTTCTTATTATATTATTTATTTGATTTGTTTAATTAGTATGAGTAGCTAATTCATACATCGGCATGTAATAACAAACATTAGTTTATAAATCGTGAGAACTAATTGTTTTATAATTTATTCTTATATGTTCTTGATTGTTCTTGGTTTAATTTATTCTTAAAGTGTTTAAGTCTGACCAACTTGAATATTGTTAGGATATTTCTATCTAATTCCACCAATACGTAATCGTTGGAACGAGTTAGTAAGTAGCGAGTTCTTGTGAAAAACAGCTAACTAGCTAAGACTGTAATAGCAAGATGGGGAACAATTAAGTGTGCATTACTACTTGCGAATACTTGGGTAATTGCTATATCAAGTTCTTTTGATTCTTAATGCTATTAAGGTGTGTATCTGGTTCAGCGAATACTTTTCTTGGCCATCTTGGTAAGAGAAATAATTGATTAATTAATTGATCAATTTTCGACAAGGTAAGAAATAATTAGGGTGGTTAAGCGTACCTAAGTTCCTATAACTGATAGATACGTAAGGATTAATTCATCATTGCGCCTATGATTGATGTTAACTAATGTAAGTTATTCCAACCTGATTACATTCATTATATATTTTCTAGATTCTTACATTTTTTAATTCATATTTTATATTAGTTAGTTGTTTCATTAGTTGTTAGAAAAACACTGAAAAGTAAGGCGTGGTGGCTACACCAAAAATTGCTCTATATTAGTAGGTAATTATTATAGTTATTGCTCTATTCCTCGTGGTATCGACTCTACTTACTACTGTACTAATCTCATCTATGGTGTTTGAAGATTATTTTGGTGAGTGAAACAACGTTCACCAATATAATACTTTGCTCCACATGATGACGATCAAGCTTTCGTCATCATATTATCTCTTGTGGAAGCGTCAAATTGGATATGTTCTCAAGGCTCAGAAGCAGTTTGGATTTCTAGACAGATCAAGACCGTGTTCGACGTTGCCTCCTTTGCCACCAGCAGGCTCCACCACTCCCCTCTCTTTTGCGGTGGTGACCTGTTCCTCTCCAGGTGGTGGGGCCAAGATTGACCCAATGGTGGCTTATCAGAAAGCTAAGGCTGAGTCTGATAAATGGGTTGATGAAATTCAACTCATTTGCAGTCTCCTCTTTTCATCTCTGACGCCTGAAGCATTTGCAGAAATTCCTGACCGTGCCACTTCCAAAGCCATCTGGGATAGTATTTCAATCAACTTTCATAGCAGCAGTGCCTCTACTATTTTTCGTCAACGTACCCATGCTCACGGTATACGTAAGACTGGTACAATACACAAACTCAATCTTAAATTTAAGGGAAAATTTGAAAAAATGGTCATTGATAGGTTCTCCTGTAACTAATGATGATCAGATAATATGGTTTTTGACTACCCTTGATATTGAATTTAAATATTTTTCTGTTCCGTTGATTAATTCTTCACCAACTCCAGTGTATGCCAATGTTTTGTCTCGTACCAAAAGCCATGAGGCATTTTTGAGAAATTTATAGGGACATTCAGCCCCAGCAGCAGGGCTGGCGCCTTCACCTGTGGAGATCACCCCTTAGTCGGTCGTGCATGGGATCACGTGCCAACGAGGAGCGTTGGCACGTATGGTTTACGAGCCACCAAGAGTGGTCGTTCAGTAGGCCAAAGCAGCAACATATCTCCCTGGCTTTCTTAGGTTTTGGCCCAGCCCGGTTCAGGCTGCAGACGTGCGCATTGTATGTGGTGCGGTCCCCCGATCACTATGTTGCTACTTGTTATAAAATGTTGGCACGGATTGAAAATTTGCAGCCTCGCCATTCTGACTCAACTCATATGGTTGAGAGTTTTCAGTCATCTCTACAGTTAAATCCCACTCGCACATCAGGCTGGTGTATTGATTATGGTGCAATCAGTCATATGGTATCTTCGGCTTCGAGTTTGGAAAGTGTGACCCCATATTCTGGTAATTCTCATGTTTCTGTTGGTAATGGTGTGTCTATTCAGATTTCTAATATTGGTGATTCTAAATTTTTTGATATTGTATGTTTATCTGATGTTTTGGTCTTGCCTGATATTACTAAGAATCTATTATCTATTACTAAACTGACCAAAGATTTGAATGTGTTTGTCACTTTTGATGATCGAAACTTTGTAATTCAAAACAAATTTTCCAAGGCAATCATGGGCAGGGGTCAAAGTGAAGGAGGACTTTATGTTTTGGATAGAGGTGAGGCAACTCTAGTTTCCCATTTACAATAGAATAAAGGACGGGCATCCTACGAGCGTTGGAACGCTGGTGTGTGTCATGTACCAACATCCGTCAATTCCAGTTTATAGAAGTCTGGTTTGCTTTCAGTTTCTTCATTATTTCCTAAACCACATACATGCACCCCATGTGTTATGGCGAAAGGTCAACGATTAGCGTTTGTTGAGAACCATAAACATGTTGTGCATGCACTTGATTTGATACATTATGATTTGTGGGGTTCTTCCCTAGTTTTATCGTTGAATGGTTTTTCATATTATGTCTTATTTTTGGATGGTTATTCTCGCTTTACTTGGCTATTTTCACTTTGTCGAAAGTCGGATTTTGTTGATACTTACTTGTAGTTTGAGGCACTAGTCGAGAATCAATATTCATCCAAAATTAAGGTATTTTAGAGTGATGGTGGTACGGAGTTCATTAATACTCGGTTACGGTCTTGTTTTGCCTCGAAATGCATTTACCACCAGATATGTTACCCGTACACTTCGGAGCAAAATGGGCGAGCTGAGCATAAACATGACACATCACAGAAATGGGCCTCACTATGTTGTTCCACTCTTACATGCCTATTTCCCACTGGGATGATGGCTTTGTCATAGCAGCCAACACAATAAACCATCTACCTACTTCAGTTTTACAAGGTACTTCTCCTTATGGGCTTCTTTATGGTCGTGACCTCATCTACTCAAATTTTCATCCTTTTGGTTGTTGGGTATTTCCATTTGTTTGCCCATTTGCTGAGTATAAATTGGCTCCCAGAAGTATTCCTTGTGTCTTCATTGGTTACAAATCCCAGTATATAGGTTTTCGATGCCTTGATTCTGCTATATGAAAGGTCTATATTACTCTTCATACTCGATTTGACGAGGAGTAATTTCCTTATTCTTCTTCCACAGCTTCATCGATTGCTTCTCCACTGCCACTTCTGGATGTCTTAGCATTTATTAATCATGGCGGTGCTATTCCTCCTCCACTGCCAATCTCTACACCTCATTCTTCAGCACCATGCTCTACTTGTGCCATTGATCCGACACCATCACCTCAACCGGCACCCCTTATCTCACCTCCAACCAGTCCGCCTATTTAGTCCTGACTAGCTCGATTGCTTCTTCACCAGTCTCCTTGGTCAGTTCTACTCCTCCAACCTCTCCTCCCAGAGCCCGCACTCATTGTATGACCACTCGATTAGCGACTGGTGCTATTTAGCGCAAGGATTATTTGAATATTGCTGCTCATGGACTTATGGAGACTCTTCTTGCTCAGTCTGAACCCACTGATTATCGCTCCGCTCTTCAAGATCTGACATGGGTTTTTTCTATGGATAAGGAGATAGCAACTCTTTGGGGTCAACACACTTTGGATTTAGTTCCTCTCCCATCGAATGTCAACATTGTTGGCTCCAAATGGATCTATTGGATCAACCATCATCATGATGGCATGGTTGACCACTGCATGGCTCACCTTGTAGCACGGGGTTTCTCTCAAATTCCGAGTTTTGACTTTGGTCACACCTTAATTTATGTGGTCAAAGCCTCTACTGTTCAGACAGTTCTCGCTATTGCCACTATGCATTCATAGCTACTTCATCAGCTGGATGTCAAGAACGCCTTTCTTAATGGTATCCTTGATACTCCAGTTAATATGAAGCAACCCGTTGGATATAAGGACAATGTTCATCTGAATTATGTTTGTCGCTTGTAGAAGACCATTTATAGTATAAAGCAAGCCCCTAGAGCATGGGTCAAGCGGTTTAGCACTTATTTGATTCATCTTGGATTCCAATGCAGCTCAGCCGACACTTATCTATTTGTTCTTTTGTTGGGATGATTGTTACTGTATCTTCTGGTGTATGTCAATGATATCATTCTCACAGGTAACGATTTGACTCTTCTTCGACAGTTCTTTGATCGGACACATCAGGAGTTTTCCATCAAGGACATCGGCATACTTCACTACTTTTTTAGCTTAGAAGTTTCACCTACTTCATCGGGCTTGCTTATGGGTCAAGCAAAGTATGTTCGAGACATTCTCACTTGTAGTAGGATGTATGATAGAATGTTTGATGTTATTCTAGTTTCTACACCATTTGTACCAGGTTCTCGTTGCACAGTTCAACCAGTTCACCATTCAGGAATCAGATTATGTATCATTCACTGATTGGGGCCCTTCAATACATGACCATCACTAGTCCATACTTGGCCTTCTCGGTCAATGTTATCATCCAGTATCTTCAGGACCCCAGAGATGACAATTTTTCTACTGTTACATGGATTTTGGGCTATGTTCGAGGCACACTTCATTTTGGTCTCACTTTTTGTTCTGCCCGTTCTCCCGAGGTGTTGGGGTATTCTGATGCCGATTGGGTTTGTTGTCTAGAGACTCGTCGCAGAATTGAAATCATCTGGTGAAGGGAATGTCAACCATATCAAAAGTCGAAGAACAATCCTAGTCTTGACCTCATCACAGAGGGTAGAAGACACAACCGACGACGGAGTAGAAGCCCAACAATTTAAGGAAAATATTGTCCAGATGATAGAGCTCGCTCGCTTTCCTAGAAGACAATGCGGTGGTCATTCGTTG
Organism: Rubia tinctorum; assembly: GCA_032355605.1. Taxonomy (NCBI): domain Eukaryota; kingdom Viridiplantae; phylum Streptophyta; class Magnoliopsida; order Gentianales; family Rubiaceae; genus Rubia; species Rubia tinctorum. The sequence continues at coordinate 11,050 of JAULKM010045041.1, forward strand.
TTGCACGAAGAAGACGGTGGCCTTCACGCGGAGTTGGCAAAACTCAGCTTGGCGTTGGCTCATCACTGGGGTGCACAAACGGCTAGTGGAGGTGGCACACGACTGCGGGTGGTGGAGCATAGCCGCAGTAGGTGAAGTACATCGATGGAGGAGGCGCACGACTTACCCCAGTGCCAACGAAAATCAAATGGTAAATCTGGTAATTCTTTATTTAGTGGTGACAGGTTGAAACGTCGCAGACAACGATGCATCATTGTGAGTCAGATCCGTCCAAATAAGGCGATGACAGGGTCAAATTATTAAAGGATGAACCGGGTCACCATTTTGGCTCAAATGAAATTATGCTGGTTTTTATTTCCTACTTTAGTTGGGCTAGGCTGGGTGAGTTGGGTTGGGTTGGGTTTGATTGGGTTGGGTTTGGTTCGGTTCGGTTTGGTTGGGTTGTTTTGTCTCCGGTCTCCCAGATCTGTTGCGCTTTTACCACGATTTCAGTTCAGTAGTAGTGTAGTTAGCCACCAACGCAATCAGGGTGTTGTGTTCGACTGACCAAGCGCAACTCGGGTTCTACCTCCCTAATAAATGATGGTCTTTAAGTCTCAAGCTCCGATACACCATGTTGGTGTGGAGCTTAAGTGGGGAGGCTCACCACTCACTCTCAGCGAGCCAGTCATATGGGATTTTATCCTACCTTGTAATAGATAGGCTTCTCTCATTTTAGTTATGGTGTTCTACAGTTAATCAGTTCATCAAGTGTAATAGGATAGACTAGCGTATTACTAGTTTATCAGCTAAAAGTAGATAGATGAACACTGGTGATTGTGCATACAATCAACAACAAATGTAACCCATTTCTATATATTAATGAGAATGATCCCGACTATTTGTTTCAATATATATATATATATATTTATATATGTGTATACATGCACTAGTAATTTACATTTTCTTGACATCCCAACCATCTATAGAGCTCTTCCAAAGTGAAAGTAAGCTGATCATCCATCCTTTTCTTCTTTTGCTAGCTGAAAGCTAGAAAATATAGTAAGTAAAAACTACCATCTTCTTTTTTTACCATAACCATAAACATAAGTTTTTTTCTTATTTTTTCCCCTCAAACGAAAGCTCAAACACGCGAGTTCAAAGACCAAGCTAGTATCAATTTTTTTAGGATTAGAATTGTATATGTGAAGAGTTTCATTTAATTACAAAATTTGAAAATTGTTGAAATATTCCCCATTGGTTTCTTAAAGACTAAATAGCTTACATATAAGGTTTTTGGTCACCTCCACTTAGTACTAATTGGTTTAAGATGTAAGCCCAAGATGCCTTGATATAAAAGGTTTTGGGCCACCTCCACTTAGTACCAATTGGTTTAAGATGGTAGCCCAAGATGCCTTGAAATTTAACACGATATCAAAGCTCATGTTGGGTTATTAAGACGATGTTGGGATCCTCGTTTAATTGGGCTCGACTTGAATTGGGCCAATGATGCCCGTTTGATTGGTTTCGATATAAAATATTTCCCATAATGATTCTGATATTACAGATGAGAATAAATAGAGTACAAAGGTAAACTAGTACTAGTATAACTCTAGCCTAGTCAACAAGAATAAAATCTTATCTAATAATCAACTTGACTTATTCTAACACCCCCTCCCCTCAAGCGAAGCATCGGATGCTCGCCGATGCACAGCTTGGACCTGAAGAATTGGAACGGTGGACGAGAGAGCTCCTAGGTGAAGATGTTTGCAATCTGAAGAGAAGTAGGAATGAGAGCAACTTGTAGCTTGTCAGAGGCAACCAACTCTCGGAAAAAGTGATAGTCGATATCGATGTCGATGTGCTTCACCCGCTTGTGAGCTACTGGATTCTGAGCCAAGAAGATAGCGCTAGTTTTTACATAACAGTAACAGAAAACCAGACAATGGAACTCTAAGATTTCTAAGATCTCGAAGCAATTGAGTCAACCAAACAACCTCCGAAGTAGTTTTGGCAAGAGCACGATACTCAGACTCAGTGCTAGAATGAGAAACTGTCGGTTATTTCTTGGCACTCCAGAAAACAAGGTCCCCACCAAGAAAAACCACATATCCATAGGTGGATCAACGAGTCTCCAGACGGTGGGCCCAATCGGCATCAGAATACCCCCAACACCTCAGGAAAACTAGAAGATTGAAAAGTGAGACCAAAGTGTAGTGTGCCTCGAACATATCGCAGAATCCTCGTAATAGTAGCAAAATGATTATCTCTAGGGTCCTGAAGAAACTGGCTGACAGTGTTGACCGAGAATGCCAAATTAGGATGAGTGATGGTTAGGTACTGGGGTGCCCCATCTAGAGAACGATACAACGTCAGATTCCGAAATGGTGGACTGGTCGAACTGTGCAACTGAGAACTTGGCACAAATGGTGTAGAAACTGGAACAACATCAGACATCCCTACATGAGTGAGAATGTCTCAAGCATACTTTGCTTGGCCAATAAGTAAACCCGATGAAGTAGGCGTAACTTCGAAGCCAAGAAAGTAGTGAAGTGCACCTAGGTCCTTGAGTGCGAACTCCCAATGTGTCCAACCAATGAAAACTCAAAGAAGAGTCAAATCGTTACATGTAAGAATAATGTCATCAACATACACAAGAAGATACGGTAACGATGATCCCCGAGAAAGAACGAACAAATAAGTGTTGACTGAGGTGCACTGGAAACCAAGCTGAGTCAAATAGGTGCTGAAACACTGAAACCATGCTTGAGGGGCTTTCTTAAGACCTTTAATGGCCTCCCGCAAGCGACAAACATAATCCGGATGTAAGGTCGTTGTATCCAACAAGTTGCTTCATACAAACAGGAGCATCGAGAATGCCATTGAGAAAGGCGTTCTTGACATCCAGCTGATGAAGCAGCCAGGAACGCATCGTGGCAATAGCGAGAACTGCCCGAACAGTGGAGGTTTTGACCACAGAAATAAAAGTGTGATTAAAGTCAAAACCCCTGAATCTGAGAGAAACCCTGTGAAACAAGGCAAGCCTTGTAGCGATCAATTGTGTCATCAAGACGATGCTTCAGTCAATAGACTCATTTGGAGCTAACAATGTTGACATCCGATGGGCGAGAAACTAAGTCCCATGTGTACTGTCCGTGAAGAGCTGCTATATTCTCATCCATAGCAGAAACCCAATACGAATCATAAAGAGCGGAGCAATAATCAATGGGCTCATACTGAGCAAGCAAGGCATCTATAAGTCCATGGGCGACAATATCCTAATAATTCTTGCGCTGAATAGATCCAGTCGCCAATAGAGTGGTAATGCGATGAGTGCACCCCTGAGGAGAAAAGGTCCGAGGAGTAGGGTCAGCTGAGGTAACTTGTGATGGGACTGACCGACAGAGATGCAGGCGGCGTTGGCTGATGAACTGGAACCAGATTTGTAGCACAAATGGAGCAAGGGGGCGAAGGAGATGTAGTCGACACAGGAGAAACTGTAAGCAAATGAGGTACCGAATTAGATTCAGGATCAAGAAAGGCAGAAACATCTAACAACGAAGGTGCATAACCGATCATCGATGGGATGGATGGAGCGAATAGAAAGCACATCTCATCAAAATGAGCATATCGAGTAACACAGATTTTGCCTGTAGTGCGATCCAGACACCAAAACCTTTATACTGCGAGTTGTAACCAATAAATACTCACAAAATATTGCAAGGAGACAAATTGTGGTCAACAAATGGACGAACGAATGGGAACCCGACCACTAATAACTTCATATGGTGATCATCCGCTAAGAACAAGTGTGGGCAACCAATTTATGGTATAAGTGGTTGTAGCAAAGGCGTCAGGCCACTAGGAGAGAGGAATATAAGAGTGATACAAAATGGACAAACTCATCTCAGCAATGTGGTGGTGCTTGCGCTCAACCCGACTGTTCTGCTCAGGAGTATTCTAATGATGAATGCCCTTTATCTGAAAGTGAGAGCGTAAGCGACCATTTACGAACTCAGTCTCCCCATCAATCTAAAACAACTTAATGGTGGAAGAGAATTGGTTCTCCAGAAAAGCCTCAAACTGGCATAAACATCCCAAAAATCAGAGTTGCGGCGCAGTGGGTAAAACCACGATAGTCAGGAATGATCATCAAGAAAATGGCATAGTAGGAGAAACCATCAGCAGATAAAATAAGAGAGGACCCTCATAATTCACAATGAATCATATCAAGTACCCTAGCAACACTTTTATCATTTGTATGGAAAGATAAACGTTTCCCTTAAGCCTTTTCACACACATCACAAATGGTTGGTTTAGGCAAAACCGATGAGACAGATAAGCATCTAGAAGCATGCAAACCAGAAATAACGAAATGCAGAACATAACAAAGTCTAGTATGCCAAGTTTCAAAAGACGCACATGATTTATTTGACTCCGCAGTGGACAATAAAACAGATGCACCATAGTCCAAAATATAAAGCCCATTTCCACTATGAATATAACCCAAAATTTTCTTAGTGATTTTATATTGAATAATGAATAAGCGACATCAAAGCAGACAATGGAATTTAAGTCCCGAATTAATTTTCTAATTGAAAGCAATTTTTTAGTGATAACAACCACAATAAGCACATCATAAAGAGATATAGACTTAGAAATCCTAGAATCACTAACATGAGTAATATGGAGTTTAGAACCATTAGCAACAGTGGTACAGGAACGACCCTTATAGTGTGTCACGTGATCAACACCAATGGGAGATGATGTCATGTGTTTTGTGGCGCCGGAATCTACAATCCACTAGGGAGCATTGTGTCATCGATGATAAGAAAGACAAGTATATCTCAAAATATAACACCACCGAGAACCAAAATGAGCACTAAGGCAAATAAGAAATCAGCAAAAAATAAAATATTTCCCAAAAACCACCAGGCGCGTGTAACAAACGCACCGAGAGTCTGCTGGCGCATGTCATTCACGCGTGGAAAGAGAACATCTGGTACGTGTGGTCACGTGCGCATGTGGGGATGCACGATGAAGACCTGGAGACGCATGGATCTCACTCGCCTTGTTCAACAGAGACGCTGAACGTTTCTTGCTGAACGAAGATGCAGAATGGCTTTGCTGAAGAATTACTGCTGAAACTGAGGACCACCATTGATGAATTGGGCTGGAGTAGAGAACGGGTGGAGATTAATCAGGCCATTAGAGATGAGGCCGGATATGAATCGGGTCGGAGAAGAGACGGGGCGGTAAAGATGAAGCGACCGGTAGAGATGAGGTTGGAGAAGCACTGGAGAGGTGCCAGACCAAGGAGACCTTCAAATATGGCTACCAGAGAACACTGCTAGGACCTGAGAAGATGACCGCTGCTGAAATTGTGTGCAAAAACGAACGTCGGATAAGACTGGATAAACGCCAGGAAGGGATGCCAAAGAGATCACTAGATAAAACTTCCAGAGACTCGAGAAACACGCCGGAACTTGACCGGAAGTTGGCCGGAAAAGGATAGAGGGTGGCAGCCAGAAAAAATAAAAAATAAAAAATAAAATTCAGATTTTAGGGTTTAGGGTTTCGGATCAAAACTTGCTCTAATACCATGAAAGAGTAAATTTCCCATACTGAATAATATATTTTTGACAAGAATAAATAGAGAACAAAAGGAAGACTAGTACTAGTATAACTCTAGTGTAGTAAACAACTCTATATATAACCAATCAAATCTAGTCATCAACTTGACTTATTCTAACATCAAGTATTCTACGTAAAGTCATGTCTAGCTCTTTTTCAACCGACAGTGCAGGACAAATGAATCAAATTATAAATATGTGATTTAATTCCTTATCAACGTGCGATGTGAGGGTGAAGGGACTTTCAAAGTGAAGAATATTATCTTTTACTTCAATGATCATATAATAAACTTTAAATAAGCATGTTTTAGGTATTTTAATTTTTTTTTATCAAACACATTGATATTACTTGTGCATATATGGATATCATGTAATAAATAGAAATAAGGTTGCTTTCTAGCTCCCTTTCTGTACTAGTTTAATGCTAGAGAGAAATCTCCAAGTGTAAAACTACTACAGAAACGGAGCTAGAATGTAAAATTCATTCTGAACAAATCAGTAGTTTCCCCAAGTGACATGTTCATTGGGTTATTCTGATGAACATGTCATTTGGGGAAACTAGATTGATATATATATATATGTGTGTGTGTGTGTATATATATATGTATATATATGTGTATATATATGTATATGTGTGTATATATATGTGTATATATGTGTATATATATGTATATGTGTGTATATATATGTGTATATATATATGTATATGTGTGTATATATATGTATATATGTATATCTATATATGTATATGTGTGTATATATATGTATATATGTATATCTATATGTGTGTGTGTGTATATTTTTTGTTTGCTTAGGTGTTTACTGATCGCCATTATAGATGGATATATCATTTTCTCAAGTATTCTACGTAAAGTATCTATCTATTTTTCGACTGACAGTGCATGAACAAATGAATCATTTATTAAATGTGTTATTTAACTTCTCATCAACACGCAATGTCAGAATGATTTAACTCCTCATCAACGTGTGATGTCAAGGTGAAGGGACTTTCCAAAGAATGGCGTCTTTTACTTCAATGATCATATAATAGACATTAAATTAGAATGATTTAAGGTATTTTGATTTTTTTTTATCAAACACATTGATATTACTAGTGCATATTTGGATATCAGGTAAGAAAAAGAAATAAGTTTACTTTCTAGCTCCCTTTCTATAGTAGTCTTACACTAACGAGATATAAATGTAAGACTACAACAGAAATGGAGCAAGAGAGAAAAAATCGTTATGAACAAATTAGTAGTTTCCCAAGTGACATGTTCATCAGGTTATTCAGAACAAAATAAGTATTCAACATAGGAGATGAATTTATCTTTTATTGGTGTCCAACAGACAATACGTGAGCAGATAATATATATATATATATACATATATTCAAAATTATAATAGACACATAAACTATTTTCACCATCAACATCTGTATTCAAAATTCTAATTGATTTCTTAGAAAACAATCGTAATTGACAAGAAAAAAGTGACTCGTGGATTTTTCTTGACCCGCGAGATTATTATGGCAATAAATCATTGATTCTCCAATCATTCGTGCCCAAAACCCCCAAAAAACATCACAACTGAAGAAAGAAAAAAACCTCATCAACGTGCGATGTCAGGTTGATTTAACTCCTCATCAATGTTCGATGTCTGGGTGATTTAACTTATCATCAATGTGCGATGTATAAACGTGCGATGTATAAAGCGCGATGTCAGGGTGAAAATCCTAACTCCATTATTTATTTATTTTTTTTAAAAAATCATTAAAATATGATGGGAAAAATGCCCAACAACAATTACAGTGAGTGGAATTGACATCCAACCTAACTAATCGTAAGAATTAGCTAACATATTACAAGAATATTTAAATTGCATGTCAACCAGACCGATCGTCTGTACTATTACAGATTAGAGCTCAAATAAAATTATAACATTACCCTCCGAGATATTAACTCTCTTCTCGAGAAAAACTATAACCACTTGACAGAGAGGAGTATATCACACATCAAAATCACTACGCCACACAAGGATCTTCTACAACTGTAACACCGCTTGATCCAACCACGATCTATGTTGTCCAAACTGTAAATACCTTGAAAATACATATCTGACAAATCCAAATTAATGGAAACATGATCCAAATTAATGGAAATTTGAAGATAAAACCACAAAAAAAATTACGAGCACACAATTTGTATAAACATATCGAGAAAAAAACATCAACATGAAAAAATAAATTGAGTTATCATTATAAATACAGCGATCTAATTGATCAGGTTGAAGAGCAAAACTATATTGCGGAGATAAATCTCACGCTTATTCAATAACAAAACATCAATTAAAATAAACTGGTGTTCCCCATCTCCCCATAATGAGAAGATGGGGAAAAGGAGATTGGAGAAAAGTAGGGTTTTTTTAGAGAGAATGAGAGAGTTTGCGGCAATGCGGTGATTGATTTAAATGTTTTTCGAACCCTACCTTTAGACTGAAAGTGCCAGTATAACCCTGTAAAACTAGAAAGTGTCAAACTAACCCTAACTTTATGATAAATTGTGTCGATATAACCTTCAGGCCACATTCTGGCATTGACTCACCAATTGAGTCGTTGACCAGACCTGAAATGATGAATATGCCCTCGGCCATTTCAACATAATTTTCCCATTTTACCCCTTCTATTGCCACCACCAACCACCTCCCGCCACTAGCCGCCACCACCTGCCACCCTCTCCCGTCTCCAACCACCACCACCATTCATCACTAATAGTTGCCAGCCCCCACCGCCAACCATCACCCTCCACCCTCTCGCCACCACTTCTCCTCCACACACCACCACCACCTTCCGTCCAACCACCTCCACCTTCCGTCCAACCACCTCCACATCCCTGCCCCCCATGGTTTCTTCCACATCTCTGCCACTTCTCACGTCCAGCGACTCCGTGATAGCATAAGATAGATTTGATCCCGCCGACGAGTTTGATTCTATCAGTGGTGACTGGTGGCCGATGGTGGATCAAAGGAATCCCTCCGGCGAGTTCAATGGTGGTGGCCGGTGGCTGTGAGCTTAATCAAAGCAATCTCACCGTCAGTACCCCGTTGGGAGATAGCTTCGCTGATCGAGATATGTGATTTAATTGCTTAGAGCCCCATTAAATTCACCAACAAGTTGGCGTGGATATACAGTCGGTGCCCTTCCAAGAAGGTGCTTCTCACTAGATCTCCTAAGGTTTCGAGAGGTAGAGTGGACAAGGGGATCGACCTGGGGGGCAGAGCATGTCTTTTTAATTTTTTAATTTTTTTTAAAAAAATCCAGGGGTAAGATCATTATTTATTAAAAAAATTGGCCAATTCCGGTGTTGACAATTGGAGTCAACATCTCTCATGGCTATATTGGCACATACTCCATAAATTTAGAGTTATTTTGGCACATTCTAGTTTTCCAGGATTATATTGACACTTTTAACAGAAAGTCGGGTTTTTTTTTTTTGAAATCAATCATTCAAAGATGCTGGGAAACTCCCAACAACGATTACAATGAGTGTAATTGACATCCAACCTAACTAGCCTCTAGAAATAACCAATCTATTGCAATGATATTCAAATTACATTCCAACCAGACTAATCATCTGTACAATTACAGAACTGAGATCCAATAAAAATTGTAACATTACCCTCGGGGATATTAACTCACTTCCCACGAAAATCATGACCGCTTGGCAGAGATGAGCGTATCACGCATCAGAATCACTACACCAAACAGGGATCTTCAACCGCTGTAACACCACTTGATCCAAAACACAATCTATGTTGTACAAATCGCAAACATCATGAAAAACACATATCGAGAAAGGAACTCCTGATAGAGGAACGCAAGTGAAATACGAATACACTATATGTAAAACATATCGTACAAAACATATCGGCATGAACAATTAGATTGAATGATCATCATGAATATTTCAATCTAATATATCAGATCAAAGAACAATACTACTGTATGGAAACAAATCCATACTTATTCAATAACATAATCATTAAAATAAAATCAATTGAAAAAACCATTGTTTCTCCATCTCCTCATGATGGGAAGATGGGGAAAAGAAGACTAGAGAAGAAAACTTCAGAGAAAGAAGGGAGAAGGGAGGCGGCGGAATAGGGTTTTACAACATGTGATAACACCTGTGTTAGCTTGTCTAGAATTCTGTTATTGAGAGTAATGCTGCTCAGATTAAAGTCAGAGTTATTTTAACACTTTACTCTAAACATTTTGATTTGAAAAATATTTTAATGGAAAGGATAACTCTATTTCAACAATCAAAATCCAAATTTAATTTTGCATGTCCCATAACTCATGTACTAGCCATCCTAACTCCATCCATTTAATTAAACGAATCATTCAAATCGATCGATTTGAATCATCTACTCCGTATTCATCAAACATCAAGGTTAATTCATTAATTTTAAAATTATTTGATTAGGTTTAGAAGGTTATACAATCCTAATTTGGCTGATCAATATTCTCAACTCTAATCCAACTTATTTAATTAAATGAGCCAATTGATCAATTTATTTGACCAGCTAGTCCATTAAAAATCAACCTAGTTCCTAATTGTTTTAGTTGTTACACCTCTAAATTGAAACATTTCATCTGAACAAATCTAATACTTCCTCCGTTCCAGGACAATCTACATAGAGAGAAAGTCTCTCTTCAAATTTGAGACCCGTGAAAATATCATATTACCCCTGTTTTCAACCTTCTTCCTCCAGATCTAAACCTATCTCCTATGCCTTCCTCCTCCACCTCCCGCCTCCGCCTCCTTGACCCCCTGTGCCACATCGTCTCCCACCTCCGCCTCCCTCTCCGCTGTCTCCGACTTCCCCTATTTTTCTGCGTTGCCTCCAGATCCATCTTCCCATCGCCTTTTCGCGGTGACTCTCTCCTCGCACCTCTAGGGTTGTCTTCCCCACGTTGTGGATGCGAGGGGAGATGAAGGGAGGGGTGGTGGCAGAGGCGGATGCGGGGGAGTAGGTGGAGGCGAGGGTGAGCGAAGGCAGTGGAGCAAAAGAATGGTGGAGTAGGAAAAACTAGAATGGGTTTGAATTGCAGAAATTTGAGTTGAGGGGGAGAGGGTTTGTGGACTTATGTAAATTTTTGTGTTTGTAAGGGTAATTATGTCATTTAGAATATTGATTTTTTTTCTAAAACAGGAAAGTGTGTAAATTTATCAGGGACAATTAAAAAAGAAAGTGTTCATATTCCCCTGATACGTAAGGAATGTTAAAGCACAGTTCTAGTCTCTGCCTTTCATCTATTCTCAACCCCAGACACTAGAATGAGACAGTCATTCATAACAAAATCAATGGTTGCAATTTGAAATACAAGAAATAATGAAGGCAAAAATCATTAAATTTGTAAATATATTGTGTAGCTTTGTAATTTATGAGCGCTTTATATAAAATTAATTTAGAATCATGTACTCATATCATAAAACTAATTGATACTATGTAAATGTTTCTCCTGATCTTATATACTAAATAAATACTTGATTTGTCGATCATTAATGTGGGACTCTCAAACACGCCCTCTCATATGGTGGTATTATTCATCGCGCAAACGTGGACAGAAAGAAGTCACAGACCTATAAGTGGGAATATGTGTCAACCGGGCCAATTAGGTCAACCTTAGGCTCTGATAGCATATTAGAATCATGACTCCTATCATAAAACCAATTGGTATTGTGTAGGGATGACCCTTGATCTTTATATATTGAGTTGTAACTCTATCAACTACCTCATGTGCAGCGTAAACGTGGATATAATGGGGTCTCGGGCCCGTGGACTCATGATACTATATTAGAATCACGAGATTCTTTTATAAAACTAATTGGTACTGTGTAGAAATGACTCATAATCGTATACACAAAACAAATAATTTGTCAATCACCAATGTGAGACTCTCAAACACATATGAATCATATAATACACATTAAATCATTATTCTACCCTCCGTCCCACAACTATTGGTCCATTAACTTTTTTCAAAGTCAAATTTAGTAAACTTTGACCATTAATATAAGTTTATATATGTGAAAAAATATCATGTGAGATATTGTTAGATTCATTTAACATCTATTTTCTAAATATCAAATATTTATGCTGAATTGGTATATGTAGTTAGAGATATTGACGGTAAAATGATCATTGGAGACCGTAAAAAACTAATGAGCCAAAAGTAATGGGACGGAGGGAGTATATTTTGAGTGAAAATGTTAAATACTAATATCCACACTCAATATGGAATTTAGGGTGTTGCTATATCACGCCTTGTATTTTACTTACTTACGCCCTAATACGTATGTACGTGTATAAAATAAATTTTAATTTAAAAACAAAACAAAAAACAGAATTTAATTTTTAGATTATCAAAATAAAATGAAAAACCTAAATCAAACCTTCTTCTTCCCCTCACTGGCCGCCACCACCACCACGCCGCCACCGCACCGCCGCTTCCACCGCGCCTCTCGCTCTCCTCTCCACAACCTTACTTCTCCCCTCACCACCGCTCTCCTCACCCTAACCCTTCTCCCCCCCCCTTGTTTTTCCGGCGACAAACTGATCGGTGAAGAACAGAGGACGATCGTCGAAGAACTGATCGGCGAGAAACGAGAACGGAGGACTGACAACGAGACGATAACGGAGGACGGACAATTACCGATTGGCGAGAAATGCGACCTGGCCAGGCAAACCGAGAACACACAAATGGGGAAAAGTGACCCGGCCACACGAACCAGGAAACGCGACCCGGCCACGCGAACTAGGAAACGCGACCGGGGAAACGCGAACCCGGAACGTGAACCGGGAAGAAGGGCGGAGAAGAGAACACAGCGGGCGGAGAAGGACCTGGCGGAGGGCGGCGGAGAACAACAAGAAACTGGCGGAGGAGAACAACGAGATACCGGCGGAGAATAACAAGCGACCGGCGGAGATAAATAGGCAGGCGGAGGGCAGCAGAGAACAACAAGAAATCAGGCCGGAGTAGGAAAAGCAAGCCGGAGGCGGAGAATGAAATTCTAGCTCCGGCGGAAAACACCGCTGCCCACCTACCACCGCCGGCCTCCGACCACCGCCGGCCACCGGTCTCCAGCAATTACTCAATTTCATTAATTGATTAAGATTAGATTAATTTATTCATTAATTAATATTAAATTCATATTAAAATTGATTAAGATTTATCATACTCAATTAATAACAACCTCAACAAAAACATTCAAAAATACAAAAAGGTATTCCATTTATACAAAATACAGTGTGTAATATAGTAAAATACAAGGTGTAATAATCCGCGGAATTTATTAACATTCTGTATTATAATAAAAACCTTCATAAAGTTTAAATTTCCATTTACCTATGGTTGTAGAGGATAGATTTGTGAAGAATTTACGGGGTAATAATTATGTGTTTGTATTCATGCTCTTGGGTACATTATATAGTAGTACAAAATACTTATAGCAGACTAGAAAATGAATTTTATTCTAATTACAATTTAGATAATATAACAATTCCTAATAGTTTGCCTGAATGCTAGATTATTGAAATCTAAAACAAATCAAGATTTCATGAAACATTCATGAGATGTCAATAGGCTAGGATACCTAGTCTAGTAGCTAGCCTTTCTTCGTCACATGTCAATTTCTTGTACACACGTACAAACGGTGTACGTATACGTATTTCAAAAAAAATAACGGAATGTACGTATACGGATATTTTCTTTTATGAAAATAAATTTCATTTTAAGATTCTAAAAATGTAAAAAAAAAGTCGTTGATTAAAAACAGAGGGAAGGTTAATCCATTAGACTACAAGAATACAAGATGCACGATTAAGCTTTTGTTAGAAAAATCAATTTCTATTGTCGAAAGAAAGAAGAAAAGCAGAAGAAGAAAAAAAATGTGTGTTTTTAACTCAATGTTTTGTTCGAAAGTGAAAACATAACCTTGTAAAAAATTTATGTGCAAATTTGACCATGGACTTTGTTGACAAGAATGCCAACGACCAATTTGGGTGAAATTTTACAAAAGACAATTATACCTCTGTTAAAAAACCAAAAATAAAGGCAATTCTACCCTTACCCTTGCCCTCTCCTCCCCTCTGTCGCTTATCAATCTTCAAACAAAAACCCCAAAGTTCAATCCCAATCTCATCTCAATCTTCAATCCAAACCCTCCATCTTAATCTTCAAGATCCGTTGCAGGGGAGAGTTGGAGTGCGCCAGAGCGTTGTGGCGGGGCAAGGGTGGAGCGTGGCGGGGGCGATGTGGAGCGTGGCGGGGTGTTGTGACGGGGCTAGAGTTAAGGGTGAGCCTAGGGGTGCAGCGCGTCAGGGGAGAGGTAGTGGCGGGGGAGAGGTGGAGCGCGGCGGAGGGTTGTGACGGGGCTAGGGTTGATGGCGGGGTAAAGTAAAGCGCAACGGGGGAGAGGGAAGAGGTGGTGGCGGGAAAGAGGTGAAGCATGGTGAAGCGTTGTGATTGGGCTAGGGTTGAGGGTGGGGCTAGGGTGGAGCGCGACGGGGGAGAGGGGCAGCGTGGCAGAGGGTTGTGGCGGGGGTAGGGTTGAGGGTAAGGTAAGGGTGGAGCGCGACTGGGAGAGGTGATGGCGGGTCACTGAGTCGCCGACTTCAAGTTGTGGTGGTGGTGGGTTGTAGGTGGAGCTGGGTCGAGTTGGGTTTTAGGGTGAGAGCTGGTTTTGGGCGGAGGTGGTTCTCGCCTGCAGCGGAGCCGTGACAGATCAAAAATGGTTCAGCGACCGTGGGGCGGCAGAGGTTTAGCGGAAGCGGCGAGCAGTGGGGTCGGATCGGCGGGGCGGCGGAGCCGAAGAGGCTGAAGAAGAAGAAAAAAAGGAAAGAGAAGAAGAAGAAAATGAGGCAAGAGAAGAAGAAGAAGAAGAAGAAGTGTATTGTAGATGGCCATTAAATTTTCAGTTTTTAAATTAGGGGTATTTATATCTTTTCATATTTGGTCAATGGCTGACTTCTTTTACTCAATGCTAGAATTGAGCAAAATGGGTATAACTGCACGATTTTACAAAAACTTAGGATTAGTTTCGCACTTTCAAGTTTTATAGGGTTATATCTGCACTTTAGAAATTTAATTGGCTTACTTTTGCACTTTTCCTAAAAAAACTTAACAAAATCGAATTTACGATTCTAAATCTGCAGTTCCAGTCAGTGGCGAATTTAGAAAATAAATTCAGTTCGGTCACACTAAAAATAGTTAATAGTTAATTGGAAATAAAATATATATTATATTATATTAATGAAAATTAAATCTTAGTATAAATAATATAATACTATGCTATTTATTTAATTTTTTTAATATTTGAGTAAACTTTAATAACTCTTTTTTCAATAATTTAATAACACACATTTGTTTTTCTATTAATACAACAAGACAATTATTGATTGAATCAGAAACATTTCATTACATTGCACATGATTAGTACATTATTAAGCAATATGTAATGTAAATTCATCCTATCTATAATTTTCTTGCAAATTATCTCGAAATAAATTGATTAAAATAATGAGGGTGCAAACGGACTCTTAAAACAAGTAATCATGTGAGTGGTTTTGTACAACTAATAAACTTCTTTAAAATTGTTGCTGAAAATTTATCTATATACTAATAACACATATACAATTAAAAATTTGAAATAATTTTAAAAATGGGACTACCAAGCAATAAGGGTGAAGTCAGTGGGGACACATACCCATACCCTAGATCCAGTGGTTCCAGTTATATAATATAATTATTTATCCAGGTAAGTTAAAGTTTGTCCGGTACTAACAATTTTTGCATTATAGAGAGTCATGTTAGACAAACTAACGGTTAGGTCAATTATGAAAAATCTCGTTATAATAACTTTTAGCGTCAAATTATAATTATTAATAGATTAGGATATATTTCAAAGGTTTTTCAAAATTATAGGAACATCATTGTAAAAAAGAAAAACAAGTATCATATCAACTCATTCGTTACATCCATTATAAAATGACCATATCTAACTGATAATCGGTCTAAAACAAAACTTTGTGTTTTCACACTGTTAAATTAATAAAAACATTATATTTGGAGAAAGTCTTTTGTCGACTAATGGTTAGACAAATCGTGCATGAAAAATTATACTTTAATAACTTTTAGGATTAAATTATAATTATTTATAAATTAAGATACATTTTAAAAGTTTTTCAAAGTTATTAAAATCTCATTATAATAATAAAAATAAACATCAAATCACCAACATCAATTATAAAATAATTTTATCTAACCATTACTCGGCGTAAAACAAGACGCTAATGTTGAAAAATAAAATTGTAACATATGCATTAAATTGTTCCTTCTTTTAAAACCACCACAAGCATGAAATTGCTTTATTTGGTGAAGCTCTTGTATTCTCTCCATAATTCCCAAATATTTTCTTTAATTGTGCAATCATTATGTATTCAAACCGAAATGAATTGGAACCTTTGTCTGATCAACACGAAGCTCTCGTGTCAGAAAAAAGCTTACTCCATAAGAGGTAAACAACTAAATTGATACAAACAAGTTTTCAGTAGATGGACCTATTTTTGTGCTTTTTAATAAGCTTATGAACGATATTTTAAACCTAAAATCAAAAGAATAAATCTATAAAGATTTAGAATTATGGGGTTTAAGGTTAAAGTCGAGAAATTTAAACATTTTAATCGGTTACACAAGTGTTAATTAGTGTAAATTACAAGAAATAGAAAACTGTATTTTAAAATGGTGTATTACACTATCTATATCGTTTATAACCTAAAAATGTTATAAAACTGTATTTTTATTTTTGAAATTGTGAAAAGTTATCTACATTTTGAAGTTTATAGTAGTTTTGTGATTTAAAATTATTTAAACCTAAAATTATCTATATTATATTTGTTTAAGATTTTTAATTATTGGTAACCATTGGACCATTGTTAGCCGTATCAAATTTCTGGTTAAACAATATATTGATTGTTATTTTCATTTTAAAAAAAATTAGTGGTTAACTGAACCAATGAAAAACTGAACGAATAATTGGTAAGAGTGAGGGAAATATTAAAATGATCTTCACAGTATTTAAAATTGGGAATTTCTTCCAACAAATATTCATCAATCTTTTCTTTAAAAAAAAACAGCCTTGCACCCTTTTTCCAATTGAATAAGTCAAAGTAAAATTATTAGTAAAATTTTAAAATGAATTAAAGAACTTTTTTTGGGTTATTTATGACCTGAAAAAAACACATGCATGCCAAAGTTTGCCAACAAATTAGGCCGTCCATCAACTTCAAACTATGACAACTCAGAATAGATTACAGGATCATCATCAATCAAGCCCAACCTACACCACTGATTTTCTGTGCGTGAATTCTTTATTTAGAGAATATATATAGAATACAAAGAATTAGGGATGGATAATATAGAGTTTTTAAAAATCTTCATGTTTAAAGTTTATGCATGTTATGAATTATGAGTCTAAAACATATTATAAACGGTCTAACCTCCTCATCTCTTTAAATTTTTACTAAATAAAATATATTTTTATCAATATAAATAAGTTAAAAAGTTAAGTGCTAAAATGATCCTGACTTTAGATTTATACAAAGACTTAAAGTGTCAATATAACCCTGCAATATCGAAAAGTGCCAATATAACCCTGCAATATCGAAAAGTGCCAATATAACCCTGCAATATCGGAAAATGCCAATATAACCCTGTAATATCGGAAAGTGCCAAAACAATATTTGACCTCGTTGACTTTTTGGTCAAGCATTTTACTGCCGGATTTTGTTGAAAAGACCAATTTGCCCTCATTCAAACAAATGGAAAAAATACAAAAACGTGAAAAGAACACACTGTCCTTCTATTTTATCTCCTTTTTTCTATTTTCTTCCATTTTCTTCTTTCCTCCTGTTGAAAGCACAGAACCCGAGGTTCCCATCACTCGTCAACTTCCTTTCCTCCTGCTGAAAGCACACAAACTGAGGTTCCCCTCACTCGTCGCCTTCTTCCATTGTCACCTTCTTTTCTCCACACTCGTCACTTCTCCCTACCGTCGAAAGGTTCCCGTCGCCATCTCTGTTTCCCCGTATTTCAGACAAAGATTCGCAGCGGTGGGGGACGAGAACCCCTTAGCGGGTGGTGAATTCCTTAGTGGGTCGTATTTCATACAAAGATTGGTGAGCGGGAAGAGAGGGTGGTGAGTATGAATTTTCTGACACTTAGCTGAACGAAACTGAAAATGGTGGCAGATAGTGGCGGAGGTAGCATAGGGTTGTGGGGGTGGTAAGCGGGGAGAGGGGGTGGTTGGTCTCGATTTTACGCCGCTTGACTGAGTGACGCCAAAAATGGTGGCGTTAGGGTGTTGTGCTGGTGGCAAGCGAGGAGAGGGAGTGGTGAATCGAGGGCTGTGAATCCCCTAG
>JAULKM010045042.1:0-12993 GCA_032355605.1 Rubia tinctorum
ACATAACCCTTGAATGTTTGATCAAGACGTGGAATGTCTTCATTTATGGTGGTAGTCGTACCCTGATCTCCATCACAGATAAATATGAATCACTTGAGGTTGATGAAGATTCATATCAGAGAGTGAATGAGAGGTCAGAGGTTAAAGTTAAGCATAAGAATAGAAAAAGACAGAAAGAAAAGTAAAACAAAAATTACTTCAAGAGAAAGTTGGAAAAGATGGATTCTTACTTATATGCACGTGTTTTTTTAGTGAGAAAAGCATAATGTTGTGTTCTGTTTGGATTTTTAAAATTTAAGTTTGAAAATATATTTTTTTAAATGTTTCCACCACTTCATAATATGCATTATTAAATATATTTTATTAATAATATTTAAATTTTATTTTATTTTAGTAGTAACATTGTCGTACCCATATCCATAAATTTTGGATTTTTTCCTTTTCCCATCCCCGTTTTCTTACCCGTTTATGTAGCCATCCTCATCTCAATGCAACTTAGGAAATCACTTGGAAGTAAACTTATATACTGTGATAAAATGTAAATGTGAAAGTGGATTTAGTATGGGAAGTGTGGAGGGAGTATTGTTTGTTTTGGGCAACCTCGTCTTAGTCGTCTTTAGATGTTTGAGAGTTTTGATAATGCTTTCTTGTCTTTTGTGCATATGGATATATATATTAACATTTTTTTATTTTGCTTTCTTGGCTGGAATTGAAGCTTAAAGTTAGAGAAAAGGTCCTCTCACAAACGCAGGCAGAAGATTGCAGCTTCTCAACCTCCAGCTAAGAAGATACAATAACATCACTTCCTTAGAGTAGCTACACAAAGTGCACCAGGTGTGAGATCTTTCACCAAAGAAAACTTCTACACTACTTTACCCGTTGAGGACTTTACCAATGGGGAAGTAAGTGTAGGAGTCAAAATTTTTTGCTGACATTCCTAACGGGGCATTAACTGATGGACTTTAAGAAGCAGCAGAAGAGAGTGACCTACAGGTGAAGATTAGCGACCTGAAGGATTCTGCAGTATTGAATAGGGAAGATGTTTGCACCAAAGATTATAAATTTCTAGAACAAGGGGGGGTTACTAATCATAAACTCAAATATGATTGCTGCGTAAGAGAAAAAGAAGAAGGAAGTCTGGCATCGTTAAAAGATTTAACCTAGAGTCATCTGCCACCACTAAAGAGGAAATGTAGGCGGTATCAAAACAGAATTGTCCCAGTAGGATGACCATAATTCAAGCAGTCCTTGATGACAGCTCAGGAAAGGTTGAAAGTTCCAAGACAATCCACATCACAGAGATAATCAAGCTAGTAAGCTACACAACCACCACTATAAACAACACCAAGGACGTGCTGCTCACTTTCACAGCAAAGAGGTTTGTGATCTACTACTAATTTTAATTTGTTTTTCCTTAATTTTCTCCCACTAACTTCAAAGCAATTAAAATCAACTTTCTTTTTCAAGTGATATCATATTATATATGCATCTATAATGTACTTTCTTAATTTGAACCATATTGCTTTCTTCTAAATTCTATGTATAAAACTCTTTAATATATTTATATATGAATGCTTGTAGAACTGATGGAGAGGAGGTTATGGTTGACAACAAGTTTCTGGAGGCTAATCATCCCACCCTGGTAAATAATTTATCTTTACATTTTGATGATTTATCACCTGAGTATCTTTCAATATTTGACTAAAATTGTCACTCTTTTGTCATTTTACAGTTGATAAACTTCTACGAGCAATATATCCGATACAATCTTACATGAACTTGTTGGTTGCAATGATTTGCTTGGAATTTTCTCCTTTACTATTGTTATCCAGTATATAGGTGATGTACTTGTGTAAAGGGAGTGGAGTTTTTCATGTGAATGAATTATGGTCTCTAGATGAGAGAGTAGTTTGTTTTGTTGATTGGAAAATGTGGTTTTTTGCGTCTACCTGCACCTCAAAATAGTTTTGAATTCTTTTTTTAAAAAAAATTAATGTCTAACATGAATTATATGATCATTATTTTGAATTGGCTTCTGAAGTTATGCTTGAGTCATTTCTCTTAATAAGTAGTTAATGAGAGTTTCTTGGTTGTTCATAGTATAGTATTATTCATACTAACTTATGCTTATTCTTCTGGGAGCTTTCAATTATTTGTTTATTAGCTGTGCTAGTAAAAGATCTCTTACAGTGTAAATGATAGTTCCTCATTACTCTCAATTAACTCTATATATATCATACATGTTGGTTATTTTCACTCTTTCCCAAGAAGTGAAAATAGTTGCCTCATCCTTAGGTAGGTTGTGGAATCATTACCCTGTTCAATGGCTTATTACTCTGTTTGAAGAGTTAGCCATCCTTGTCAAATCACAAAATTGTGGACAAATTAGTCTTTATGATGAGTCTCCAACTATTTGGTGGCGTTGGAGTCAGTTAAATCAACTCTAAAGAGTGTGTTTGAGTAGTCAATTCATCTAGTATATTGGTGATGTAGTGGTGTAGAGGGAGTGAATTCATGCAGGTGAATGAATGAATGCCAATTATCACATATATATATATATATATATAGAGAGAGAGAGAGAGAGACTAGTCAATAGGGCTTCTAAATGATAGAGTAGTTTTATTTGGTGGTTTGGAAAACGTGGTTTTTTTGCATCTGCCCGCACCTCAAAGTAGTTTTGAATTGTTTAATTTTTTATGGGCATTGGTGGCAGCAAAAAACATTTTAGAACCAGCGAGCAAGATGAAAGTTGGCCCTAACAAGAGGGACATATCACTATTTTGTGTCTACCACGAGGATCACGGTCACGATGCAAACAAGTGCGTGCATCCGATGCTAGCTATCAAAAACAATTTTTGGAGTGGCCAGCTGGTGCACCGAGAATAGAAAGCACAGGCTAACAACAAATCCAAGTACAAAGCAAAACTGGAGAAACAACCCAACGAGAAATTACCAGAAGCCGCTGAAGGGTCAAAACAAGGGAAGGTACCCAGAAAGAGGGTGTGAAATGAATAAAGGAAAGGTGGTGGCTAGTTTATAAGCAAAGAAGGATCCATGCAAAAATAACAAGATACAAATGAAGTACACCCTGATGGACGACAGCATTGGAAAGATCATCACAGGCATGTACACCATCATCGGAGGAAGTGCTACAGGAAGGAAAAAATCACAATTAGTTCATAAATTTGATTAAGAATTGTTTTTGTTCCAACTAAATAGAAATTTCAATAAACTCAATTAGCTCGGATTATGATGATCTTGAAGACAATCAGCCCCCACCTTCTATGAACTCTAAAAACAAGGTATCCCCAATGCGTAAGCGGTTGCCGACAAGGAACTCGGGAAAAAACCCTTTAGAAACAGGGCCTCGATCTTCCTGTTTCCCGAGTAGTTCATGCGCCACTCTCTCCCGTAGCATCTTAGCAATACTGGGGTCTTGTTATTTGGTAGGAATGGTACAATTTCCCTCGTTATGTACTGAATCACAAACAAAAAATATTTATTATAAATATATATATATATATATATGCAATTACCAAAAAATAAATTTAGTTAATAATAAAATAATTACATGCATTTAATTAGCTAGCTAGGCTTTACCAAAGTGGGGTTAGTTCCAAAGTTTTGCTACTTCAGAGTTCAGCATAATCGGGGGCTATCTGCAGTCATTGTCTGGTGTTCAAGCTCAAACACAACATGCTCAAGGATTCTCTGTTGTGTGGAGAAATTTATAATAACAATAAATTATTAATTGTCATCAATTGTGAATATATAAAAATAAATACATAAAATAAATGTAGTTTGTATACATAGATATAAATATACATAAAATTAGTCATTGACCTGGAAAAAAGGCCAACTGGAAGATCTTTCGCCAGCCATTACTCTTGAATAATATTAAAAATGATCAGGGCATAAAAAGGCTTGAACTTTGAAGAGTTAGATGTTGGAAATGTGCTGCACATACATGTCGGTTCTAAACAGTGGCATGGTCGACATGTATGCGCGACCCCACTCATTAGTTAATTATCCCAAACATGGTGACTGACAGATAAAAGAGTTCGCGTGTAAAATTTTAAAACAACTTAAACGCATGTAAACGAGGTTGGTAACCAATTGGTTAAATCGATAGTCAAACATACATAGGTGTGATGTTCCATTCATAAAAAAATACCACCAAGAATATAAATATATCACGTTGCAGTAAAATCGTCTGATAGGATACCAACGTTACATTTAACCCTAGCATTTATGACCAAAAGGCCACAACCAGAAAAAATATGCTTGTAAAATAGAAAATGACTCTAAATCGTCCAAAAACATACCATAACATATAGTACCTACTAGGTTGACATATAAGGAAAGTTCACATTATAACTAATCCATAAGAACTAGAAAATAAAAAAAATGTACCAACCAACACATTCACACACCATAGATAGAAAAATTTCAAGGAAAAACTACTAAAATGAAGGAGTTGCAAGAATTTAAAAACCATACCTTTGAAAAAAGAAGAGATAAGGGGGTGAGGACTGTATGAATTTCAGGGAAAGTTAAAAGTAAATGTTTTTACTGATTCTGAGGTGGCTTCATATATATATATATATATGTGTGTGTGTGTGTGTAGACGTTTTGGAATGACATTGTTTTTAAGCCTTGCGAATTCCACCTCAATATGTGCAACATTGCACGCCCATTGGCTTAGCAGACAATTTACTGAACTATGACCGACATCAGCTTACCTGAATATGTGTCTAACAATTTCAGCCCGCTAGCATAACAAATGAGCCCACGTTTGACCAAAACCAATAAAAGTCAATTTCATAACAGTCAATAGTATATTAGAAACTACAAATTAAAATTCAACAATGTTCATGAACTTTATTAACGTCCAGTTCGATCGGAATCGATTTTGTCGCAACCGGTGAACTTTTTACCTTTCGAACTTAGATTCCTCCAAGAAAGTGGGAGAAGTCAAAATGTAAAATTGGAGATAACCTTATGTAATTCACATTGTTACAACCATATTGTTTCGATTTGGGCATAAATGGGTCAATGGAAGGGCCCAAAATCTTCACATGGAGTATTTGACCATTTTTTTTGAAATAACACTATGGCCCAAACTTCCTTGACTGTACCCTACACTTCAGAAGTCTGCTCCCGAACATAAGGACAAATGTTTGATGTGGAGATTACGCATATTGTCTAAGAGGAACACGAACTGTGGCATTTTGTGATCATTTTTATCAGTGTTCCATTAATACCCTTACAATGGACATTATAGGAATGATAATTTCCACCACATGGAATCACATGAACTTACGCATTCTTGGTTTTTTATGAAATAAAAAGATAATAAAAATTCCATCCATCAATTTTTTAAAAGCGCAATTACATGGTCTAGAGTAAATTGTAGATGATTACTTATAAGTATACGAAGGTTAATCCAAAGAACTTGTGGAAGTCTCCGTGGGTCAGGCCAAATCCTTTATAACTCTTGGGGATTATAAGTTTGACTAGGGATGACGAAGGTCCCTTCAGGGATGATCGGAATTGATTTGCGCAACAGGTGAACCTTTTAATTTTTGAACTCAGGTCGCTTCTAGAAAGAGGGAGAACTCAGAGTGTGAAATATGAGATACCTTTATGTATTCACATTTTCACAGGCATTTTTTTCCAAATTTAGGCATCACGGGTCAACTGATGGCCCCACAATCTTTACGGAAGTATTTGAGATACTTTTCAGAAATTACACTGTAGTTCATGTTTGCGACATCTAAATAACTTTGCTTGGAGCGAAACATGAACCGACCTAATACCAACGTTGGTTCCCCTGAAAATTATAGCGAGAACAAAAAAGTTAAGATTAAAATTTGAGTCAAAATCCCCCCCAACCTTATTTCATTTCAATTTACTCAAACTATACCCATTTTATATCTCTAAAACACTTCCTCCAAACCCAACCCCCAAGATTATTTCCATTCACACCATTACGACAACTCAAGTGCTCAATCGGATTGCTCTTATCAAGTATCCACAAGTACAAGAAGATGGAGCATCTATGGGTAGAAATTAATTAAGGTAGTTTTCCATCCATTCCATGTTCATTTTGCAATTTTATTTGCGACTTTGTATATATTATATTTTTCATGGAACAAAGATTGAGTATTTTAATGAAGTATGAAGATTGAGTTACATTTTATATAATCTATAGTGTTTGTATTGTCAGGCTAATTACATGTTTGTACGTAGTGAGAAAATAGTCTTAGATTAGGGCTAACTGTGGACAATAATTACATTTTCATAAGAACACACTTTGAATGTGCGACATGGGTCTTAATCCACTGGCACTTACAATATGTGACGGAACAACGACCGACGTTGGACATTCAAGGTAATGCTTGAAATAATTATGAATGTGAGATGTTGGTCTGTAAGTCAGCCTGTGTGACATCGATGTCCTATGTATGCGATGTCACACTCTAACAGATGAGTTACGTATTCCCAGTTGAGATTAATGTCGTCTACGTATAAGTATGTTATGTGAATTTCATTTTGAGAATTGCCATTTCTAACATAAATTTTGTTTCTTGTGGATTGGTTGTAATAGGAGAAAGAGATTTATCGATGGACTTTTAGCATGCAAATGGATGGACTTGTCATTTCACTAGTCGCTCTGCCAGTGTCAATGTCACACAACGTAGACAATGGAGGTTCAATACCAATATTATTTTAATTTCATGTCAACCTTTTGTATTTTAAAATTTTGTAACATATATTTGTAATATATGTGATAGATGTGTGGGTTCTACCATGTGATTCCATTATGCATTAATTAAATAACTATTAATTGTTGTATGCCGTTTAACCATATCATGAGTCATCGAATGTTAAATAACATGCAATGGCTAGAAACGAACGATTGTTTGTGTCATAAAATATTAAATATTATAATATTTTACGAGAAACGACGTCCCTTCGATGAATAAGCGACATCACACACGCAGGTACATCAACGACACGTAACCAACATTGCACAAATCGGGGTCGGTATAATGTGTCAAGACCGGCCTTTCAAAACGTCATATTGGTCTTACTTCCACGTAGGTTAAAAGCACTTTTAATGTCTCACTCATTCTGACCATTGTCGTCTTGAACAAAGTTGGGATAACGGTCTCCCATCATCCGCCTTCTTCTAAGACTGACATCGGTCACAATATCCACCGACGTTGGTATAAAACTGAGAAAAAAAGTAATTTTTACATCAGTTTTGAATAGAGATAAATTGTGTACTTTTTACAACACCAATATTTACCTCATTTTTTTGGACTAGAAACCATGGAACCGAGGTAAAATGTCCTGTTTTTTGTAGCGAGTTTCTCTAAAACTCATAAAAATATAGTCACATTAATTTGAATTATAAATTTATCAATATCATGAAAAAGAAGAAATACGATAATTTTTTAAAATATGATTGCCTGTGAATTTTATGGAAAAGAAAAACTAAGGTAATTCTTTAAAATAAAATTGACCAGTCATCACTGTTCTGGAAGAGATTAGGCTCACTTGTTTCAATGAGTTCGAGAATGAATTTGACTTTAAATGATTTAAAGAATCCTTGAAGAGTTGTGTTGATTCGGTATAAAATCCTAATCAAGACATGAACAACACCAAGGACGTGCTGCTCACTTTCACAGCAAAGAGGTTTGTGATCTACTGCTGATTTTAGTTTATTTTTCCTTAATTTTCTCCCACTAACTTCTAAACAATTAAAATCAACTTTCTTTTTCAAGTGATTTGATGTTATACATGCATCTATAATGTACTTTCTTAATTTGAACCATATTTCTTTCTTCTAAATTTTGTGTATGAATCTCTTTAATATATTTTTATATGATTGCTTGTTGATATTATGGAGGGAAGGTTATGGTTGACAACAGGTTTCCGAAGTCTAATCATCCCGCCCTTGTAAATAATTTATCTTTACATTTTGATGATTTATCACCTGGGTATCTTTAAGTATTTTATTGAAAATTTCACTCCTTTTAAAAAAAATATATTAACGATTGATAAATTTCTACGAGTAAAATCTCCAATACACTCTTACATGAACTTCCTGGTTGCAATGATTTTATTGGAATTTTCTCCTTTACCGTTGTTAGCCAGTATATAGGTGAGGGAGTGAAATTTTCCATGAGAACGAATTAGAGTCTCTGGATGAGAGAGTAGTTTTATTTTGTTGATTGGAAAATGTGGTTTTCTATGTCTGCTTGCACCCCAAAATATTTTTTAAATTATTTTTAAAAAAAACTTGTTGATGTCTAACATGAATCATATGATCAGTATTTTGAATTGCCTGCTGAAGTTATATGATTGGGACATTTCTCTTAAAAAGTAGTTAATGATGATTTCTTGGTTGTACATAGTATAGTATTATTCATACTAACTTATGATTATTCTTTTGGGAGCTTTCAATTATTTATTTATTAGATGTGCTAGTAATAATTTTCATATAGTGTAAATGATAGTTCCTCAGTACTCTCATTAACTGTATATACATATCATACATGTTGTTGGTTATTTTTTCTCTTTCCCAAGAAATGAAAATAGTTGCCTCATCCCTGGGTTGGTTGTGGAATCATTATCCCGTTCAATGGTTTATTACTCTTTTTCAAGAGTTTTCCATCCTTTTCAAATCACAAAATTGTGGGCAAATTAGTCTTTATGATGAATCTTCAACTGTTTGTTTGCATTCAAGACAATGGAATCAACTCTAAAGAGTGTGTTTGAGTAGTCAGTTTGTCTAGTATATAGGTGATGTAGTGGTGTAGAGGGAGTGAAGTCTTGCAGGTGAATGAATGAATGTCAATTATCATACATAGAGAGAGAGGGAGGGAGAGAGAGAGAGAGTGGTGAATATGGACTCTAATTGAGAGAGTAGAATTGGATAATGTGGTTTTTGTGTCTGCCTGTACCTCAAAATAGTTTTGAATTATTTTATTTTTTTAGAGGGAGTGAAGTCTTGCAGGTGAATGAATGAATGCCAATTATCATACTTAGAGAGACATAGTAGTGAATAGGGCCTCTAAATGAGATAGTAGTTTATTTCGTTAGTTGGAAAATGTGGTTTTTTGCGTCTGTCTGCACCTCAAAATAGTTTTGAATTATTATTTTTAGTGAATAGGGCCTCTAAAATGTGGTTTTTTACGTCTGCCAAGGTAAAATGTCTCGTTTCTTGTAGTGAGTTTCTCTAAAACTCATTAAAATGTAGTCACATTAATGTGAATTATAAATTTATCAATATCATGAAAAATAAGGAATACGATAACTTTTGAAAACAAGATTGCCTGTGAATTTTATGGAAAAGAAAAACTAAGGTAATCCTTAACAATAAAAGTGCACCAGTCACCACTGTTTTGGAAGAGATGAGACATACTTGTTTCAATGAGTTTGAGATTGAATTTGACTTTAATCCATTTAAAGAATCCTATAAGAGTTGTGTTGATTCGGTATAAAATCCTAGTCAGGCATGAAGTTATATGTTGATGAATTATTGGTTAAAGTAAAAATAATAATACACTCCTGGGTCAGAGCTTATATTTTCTTTTTAAAAATACCATTACTTTTGCAACACGTAGAGATATTAGTAATAAAGGTCAATTGTTAAATTTTAAGGACAATCACCATTAATAATTTTGTTATGAAATTTAACCGTCAAGTCACAATCAATCAAGCGCTTCATAGAATTTTTGTTATGCAATTATAAAAAGTTTTAGATTACGATAAATTGTTTAAATAAGAGTGCATTGTAAAAAAAATTGAAAAAAATGAGTCAAGGTAATCACATTTTTAACATTTTAAATCGCGTGCAAAAGTTCAAATGTCAAATTCTTAAAAATATATATATATATATATATTTATATATATATATATTTATATATATTTATTAAGTGTTTTTTTTCGCATTGTGTCTTTACTTTAGTGTATTAGATTCTTGAATCATTTTCAGCTTGCTGGGGATTTTCAATGATGATATCCACAATTTTTTTTCAAACTTTAAATCGATGATCATCTAATGATTTATCTTGGATAATTTAGTTAAATGTCCACATTAATTTCAATGACATTGCCAAAAATTTTAAAAATTTCCTCACATTCGTAAAATTTTGTCAAATGTTTTGTATCATTCAAAATTTTAAAATTTGTTTAATCATCTAATCAATTTCTCAATGTTAAAATAATTTTCTATTTTTCTTAGGAAAATTTTATTGAAGCAGATACACCAAAATTGATGACACCTAGAATTTTTATTTTTTTACTTGGCCGCCCCAACTCATGATATCTTGTTTTTCATAAGTTCGGTGAAATGTATTTTAATTATCCTTTAAATGTGTTCTTGTTTTACATAGATTAATTTTCAAATATTATTTCTCAATCACAGTTATAAATATTTTAAGTACTTGTTGGACAGTTCATGATAATAGTCACGAATTTTGTTTTGCATTTGACGGTTAAAGTTAATTTGTTGACACAAATTAAATAAAAATATAACGATTTTAACATTATGTTTTGAAGAATTTCATATTTCAACATATTGTATGAGTCTATTTGATTAATTATTGTTCGCTTGTTAAGTAAAAGAAAAATATTATTTTTATGATTTGGTTAAGGAGTAGTAAATATACAATGCAGGTACATAAAATTTAATTGGTAATTGAAAATCAAAATCAACCCATTATGATTTAATATTGATAAAATATCTTGGAATTTTTAATTTTTTATACTTAAAAGGAAAATATTTTTGATGTGATGAAATATGTATTTATTGATGCATCAATATCCCATTTTAAACTTACAAAAATAAAATTTCAGAGAATAAAGAAAATTATATTTTTGCAATTTGAAATTTTCCCTCCCCTCCTTAAAAAGGAAAAGTTGAAATAAAGGGGTGAAAAGGAAATATCCCCATTATATATAAAGGCAGATTTTGGCCATAGGATGTAAAGTCATTTTCATAGTTAGAGAGAGAAAACACTTAGAGAGAAGGAGTACATGGAGATAATGTTATGAATGGAGGGGAAAAGAGACTCTCTGTGGACTCATCACCACAACCATTGACGGCAAAAACGAAGGCAATAGGCATCCAGAAGGTGATCGTTCTCCGGCTTTGATCAGTCAGCCCGCGATGGAGGAGCTAACCCAGTTCCAGCAACAGAGGGAGAAGAAAATGGTAGAAGAGGGGGCGGCCTACAAGAAATCAGGCGGTGCGCATGAGGAGAAGGAGGACTCGCTGGACGAAGAAGAAGAAGAGGCGCACGTTAATTTGCCACCGGAGAGGGACGATGACGGAAAGCGGCACATGCTAGACGAGGGCTTTTAAAAAATAGAGGTTGTTTTCCGGAATAGGGTAAGAAAGGTACCATTTTAATTATTTTAATGGTAATTTTAATTACTATATCTCTTTCATTTATGAACAATTTTCCCATTTTCGGGGCTAATTTTTTTTGCATTTTTTCTGGGTGCTGCTGCAAAACAGGGTGAGGTGCAATACCTGATCAAGTGGTGAGTTTGATAAAAAAAAATTGGATTTTTCATGATTTTGTTATATTTTTTTGGGCTAGGTATTTATTTTTTAGTTTACGGTTTGCAGGCGTTGTTGGTCGGATGCAGCCAATACCTGGGAGCCATTAGAGAATCTGCAGTCCTGTTATGATGTTATCGACTCATTTGAGGACAGGTATCCCCCTGTATCCCTTCTTCGTAAGTGCTAAATTTGGTTTCATACTTCCCCCTACGTCTCATTATTAGAGTTTACTCTGAGAAATGTTTAACTTTTTTATTAAGGAATAGTGCAACCAATTTTTAGCCACATTTATCATTATGTCCCAATATTACTTCTAGATGCACATTTATCATCAACTTTTAATGTTTTTAATAAGAATTTTAGATAAGGACGTGATGTACATTTTAATGGAAATCATGTATGTAGAATGGGTAATTCTCTTGGAATGAAGTACCGGTATGGAGACGGATTGGGGATGGGGGACGGGGACGGCTTAGAGACGTCTCTTAGTTGTAGCCAAATTTCTGGGCACTTTTGACCATCTCCGGGGAGGGTTGATAAGCTTCTGGGGACGTCTCGGATAATTATATGGAGTTAATCTTGCATCCCAACACCCGTACTCTAGTCTTGAAAACAATTTGGCTCTATTTA
This sequence comes from Rubia tinctorum, assembly GCA_032355605.1. Lineage (NCBI taxonomy): Eukaryota > Viridiplantae > Streptophyta > Magnoliopsida > Gentianales > Rubiaceae > Rubia > Rubia tinctorum. The sequence continues at coordinate 12,215 of JAULKM010045042.1, forward strand.
CAATAGAATGGTCTAAGAATAGAAACTTGGAGTTAATTAAATGACTGGGTTTACTGTCTTGGGCTATCTTTTACAGGTTATCAAAGTAATTCCCGTATTTCGAGCCTCGGGAGTTCTTGTTTTCAAGCAATAGGATAAATTTCTGAAAGGCAGATAAATATGAATTAATTGATGTTGATGAAGATTCATAAGAGAGTGAATGAGAGGTCTTTAGTTAAACTTAAGCATAAGAAAATAAAAGGACATAAAGAAAAGTATAAGAAAAATTACTTCAAGAGAAAGTTGGAAAAGACGGATTCTTACATATAAGCACGAGTTTTTTAGTGGGAAAAGCATAATGTTGTGTTTTGTTTGGATTTTTAAAAGTTAAGTTTGAAATTATATATTTTTAATGTTTCCACCACTTCATAATATGCATTAATAAATATTTTTTATTAATATTATTAAAATATTATTTTATTTTAGTAGTAACCTTGACGTATCCAAATCCATAGTTTTTGGAATTTGTCGTTTCCCATCCCCGTTGTCGCTCCCGTTTATACACCCATCCTCATCTCAGTGCAACTTAGAAAATCATTTGGAAGTAAACTTATATATTGTGAAAGTATATAAATGAAAGTGGACTGAGTAGGGAAGGGTGGAGGTTGTATTGTTTGTTTTGGGAAACCTTTTCTTAGTCGTTTATGGATGTTTGAGAGTTTGGGGAATGCTTTCTTGTCTTTTGTGCATATTAATATATATATATATATATATATATATATATATATATATATTAATGT
>JAULKM010045053.1:0-12992 GCA_032355605.1 Rubia tinctorum
ATAATAGGTAGCAAGTTACAGACGCCAAGAAATTGGCCAGATTTCTACCTATCTAAGTGCGGAACAGTATAGAGTTTTAACCCGGGGGCGTCTGCCGCCCCCTCGGACCCCCAGGCCAGGGTCGCAGAAGCGGCTATTACAGTATTCAAGACATACCAACAATAAATTTATGAAAAAAATCAGTTGTCAGAGTACTCGCATCATTATTAAACTGGCGGTAGAGTAAAGCAATGAGAAACGGGAAAATCTCCCAGCACTTTACCAAAAAAAAGTCTTTATCCATATAGTGGTAGCCCAACAAGCAGAATGCACTCCCTCCGTTTCCCTAATAGTGGTACACTTATATTATTGAGATATTTTTCTAAATGAAATATTTTTTATTTTTGGCAAAATTTATTCAATCTCATCCATTCATTCTACATTTTTACTTTCTACATTTAATTTCAACCATTCATTTACTTCACATTAATCCAAGAGGTTAAATCTAATGCCACTTTTAGTGAAACGGAGACTATGTTAATTAGAAAATATATGACGGAAAGAAGGAATCATATGCTAGCACGTTTTAAGATCAAAAGATTCTTAAGAAAAACGTCAGTTGAAGATATACTGATATACTATAATTTAAAGGCGAAAAGAAGATTTACTGCATTTACTTTTGTTTTAGTATAAGAATTTATGTCGGGGGGATAAATTCTTGTTTAGTCCGCATTGTGCTTTTTGTTTGCTGCCGTGATGGGACAAAATGAATATTACCCATATATTGTGTACGGAAATTACAAAAACAAGCACAAAGCCTGTCTGCACTGAAGTTTTAGGAAAGACAAAGTGTTCTATGCGACCGTTTTATTGCGAAATTTAAAATTAGAGTCCGTCTCTTGAAAGACGGTCTTTTCATAAGTCATGGAAAGACTAAGGTTTAAAGTGTAAATTAGAAGAAATTAAGATAAATTTTTCGGGTTGTATGAACCGGGTTATAGAATTTATAACTACTACACGTTGCATAATAAAACTTTAATATTGCAACAAAGACCTTTTACCTTTTATTATTATAATTAAACCCCGTCTTTCCATAAGCCTTTGGAAAGACCATCTTTCCCAAGACTTTGCCTTAAAATTAATACTCCCTTCGTTCCAAGAATATTTGGCCTAATAGTTTTTGGATTAAAGTTTTAGGTAAGTTTATGTGGCATGGAATAATTATGAAAAAATAGGGATATTTTGGGAAAGTGGTAGTTCTACTCTCAATGTTGTTAAAGTTAAAAAAGACGTTGTGAGAATTTAACATCATATTCCTTGTCATTTTAACTAATTTTCAAAGTATGACATTATTTGTGAGACAGACGAAAATAGAAAGTAAACCCATATTTATTGGAGGGAGGGAGTAGTATGAAATACAATTGAGTTTTATTAGCAATGGGGTTTCAAATGTAATTTATAAAAAGTTTGAGGAATAAGGAAGGATCTAGATGCAAATATCATTTTTGCAGGGTGTTAGGTGTAAATAATTAGAGAATTAATGATTTCAGATCATAAGAATTTCCCAGGTCAAGAATTCAGATCGTCGAAATTCATGGATTAAATTTTTTCTCCATTTTCATGCAGTGTGCGGGTCACTACTATCAAATATGATGTTCTATTTTCAATACCTGATATTTCAACCAAAAATCGTGATGATTTTCAAGAATATCTTTTTCACTAAAATAATGTATTTTAAGTTAAATTTTGATTTTTTAATGTAAGTTTTGCGCTTCTATGTTATATTTTGACACTTTATACATTTTGACATTAGTTGGTGATGCTTTGAATATTAATTTTTAATTTATATTTTCACATTGATGTGTTAGTTTTTCAACATGTCGTTTTGAAAAACTGATTTTACCGTTTTAGCTTAACTAGCAAATCTATGTTCCAACATAGTTTAACTTAACCAAGTATGTAAAGTAAATAATGCATGAGACACAAAACTTGGTTACGCAGCTCGGTGAAATCCACCTACGTCTGCGGGGCCTGACCCAATTCAGAATATATCCACTAATCAGCAAGATATAGTACAAAGTACACCATACAACTATACTTATCTTCTAACTACAATGTGTGGATTATGCAAGCTCTCATTGCTACCGATCCGCCTTGATCAGACTCCATCTGACCTCGAAACTCGTCAACGCTGGATCTCCTCCTCCCGATGAATTAAAGTTTACGTTCTGAAATCTAGCACACAGGTTGTGTATGTTGGAACATGAAGAATCTGGCTCTTTGCAAAACTTCTCAGCAGAATGTAAATCCGAATTATAGATTTTTCTCAATTAAATTCACACGTCTTGCAGCCGTATAATATCCTCTATTTATAGTCCATATGCATATCGGAATGCTCCATAATTATCTCCATAATATTCCTATTCCTTATCTGCATCTAAAGCATATCCAAATCTTTTGAATAAAGGGATTTTCCTTATATCAAATATCTCATAATATTCTACAAATCCAATTCCATAATTATAGGAATTTAACATAATTCCATTATGCTTCCACACGGCTAAATCTCACCAAATCTGAACTTCCGCAGTATGTTCCGATATGGAACGTTTCTCTTCTTTAACACTAGTTCACAAATGCCAACACAATAATCCATGAGATGCACATGATTTTACAAAACCCAATATTACTGAGATGGTGTTCTAAAAGCATTATGTTTTAACATTACAATATTTACATGTACATTAACATTACAATATGATTTTGTTATGAATTGCTGAATTTGTTTTTCTCTTAAAATGTAATTAAATATTGAAATAATTATAAAATAGTCAATTTTAATTAATACACTAACAATAAATATTATATAAAAAATTCAAGATGTGAATTTGAATAAATAAATACTACTGCTGCTAATTATTGCTTTTAGTATATAAATTACACAAATTTATTTTTTTAAAAATTTATCGTCTAAAAAATATATAAAAGAAAGGTGGTTTAAAATATAAAATATACACACATATTTACGTTTAAATATGTAAATAGAAGATAAGATCAAAGAGTTGGTGATATGAATCTCCTTGCGAATACTCTGGATTGCGGAAAATTGGATCTTTATTTATTTGAGAATCTCGCACTACTCAAATAAATGCATGAATCACAGCGTCTACCCCACAGGGTACACTCAACTCGACTTATAAGCTTCTAGCCCGCAGGGTACACTTACAAGGTTTCTCTATAAACATCTAGCCCGCAGGGTACGTCTATAAAGGAAATTGAAACTTAAATAGCCCGCGGGTTTAAGCAACAATGAAGATAATGAGAATGTCTCAAAATTCTGAATATATGTTTGATAAAATTTGTGTAAATAATTCGGCCAAGCCTCTTTAAATAGAGGAGAATTTCTTAGAGGATCACGAACAAAACCCTTGAATGTTTGATCAAGACGTGGAATGTCTTCATTTATAGTGGTAGTCGTATCTGGATCTCCATCAACATTGTTACTCGTATCTGGATCTCCATCAACATTGTTACACTTTGAGTTGTTATGTGTGAAAGTTATGGAAGGCACTAGGATGATTCACACAGCTTAAATTGCCTAATAATTACATTAACCTATAGTGAAACACTTTGAAACTTTGACTATGTTCTTTGATATGAGTTACTATATATTTAGGAAAAGCCTTATATTTATCCTTTATCTTGACCCTATTATGCATGTTCTTAGAGTTAAAGATGATGAATTCATCCATTGTGCTCTTTTGAGTTGATGACATTTACTAAGTATATATGTTTGCCCAAACATAAGGGTTTGAATTTGAAGGATGAAAAAATAGGAAACACACTCAGTTTGGCCAAACAGATCCCTGTGACCTTCAGTTTGGCCAAACAGATCCCTGTGACCTTCAGTTTCGCCAAACAGAGCCTGTGACCTTCATTTTGGCCAAACAGAGCCTGCGACCCTCATTTTAGCCAAACTGGGCAGGCAACCTTCAATTTTCCCAAACACACCCATGTAACCTTCAGTTTGGCCAAACAGAGGGGGTGACTATGAGAAGAAAAAATGTATTGCTTGTTATTTTACAATTTTTTCTCACGAGTAGTGATTTTGGACTATGTTAAAGAATAATGGTGCTGGAAAAAAATTGAAAAATGAAAGAAAAAAATATAAAATAAAATAGCACCTACATTTGATGTGATATTACTTGGCTTTCTCATACTAACAATGAGATTTAATATTGTTGGTGAATGTATATTATGCATGGATGATGGTTCAAGGAAAAGACATGCATAAATCAATATTGTTTGAGCTTAGAACATCTTGGATCTCACAAATCTGAATGGTCCCTAACCCCGTTACAACCATTGAGAAAGACCTTCCTGATTGTCCTATTAACTTCTCTGTGTTATAACTTGTGAATGATTTAAGTGATTGTCCTTCATATATTGAGAGTGGTTGTGTGAACCGTGAGAAAATATTCATAGTTTGTCTAATTTTGACTAGATTGATGATTAGATTTTCTGATGATGAATATTTACATTTCAATTACTTTGAGAATTGATGATTTCCATGTGCGTTAACGTAATATTTACTCATTGACAGGGGAAAATTTGTCATTATAAGAGTAGAATCTGGAATTTTAAGTGCTGAATTTTGTTGTCCAATCTCGTGTCACGTTTTTCTATCTTCCATTTTCTTTTTCTTTTTGTAGGTTCGTTTTAGATAGAGTTTTATGAGAGAATGAGAACTTATGAACACTGTGGATTATTGATTGATCTTATTTTCTTCACTTCAAACTTGAGGGCAAGCATAATTCAAGTGTGAGCATATTTGATGTAGGTTTTATCGCGTTCATAATTTTTTGGATTATTGTGATTTTATGAGAATAATGTGCACTTTAGGTGTTTTTTATGTGCATATTTGATGATTAGAGAATATTGGAGATGAAAACAAGAAAGATGAGAAACCGGAAGAATTTGGAGCTTAAATGGGAGGTTAATACTACACTCTTTTTTTCAACGGATTTTTTAATGAGGTAATATGCTCCAATGGATACTGAATTTTCATTATTCCATCATTTGAAGAGAAAGAAGAAAAGAATCTAATGAAGAAAATATTGCTTATTGATTTTGTTATGTGCAATTTATATAATGTTAAGAAATGAGATATTTACTTTTCTCATTCTTATTTATTTAGGTATAGAAATAATTATAGTTTCTATAGAATTTTATTTACTTTCCAATTCTTTTAGAAGATGAAAAAAGTAGGGTTTAGAGACATATAAAAGCACTTGCACGCATGGGACGGACGCGGACGAGTCTTTTATGTTGTCGAACAGGTCTTCTTTTGTGTTTTTTTCCGGTTACAGAGCAGCCGCAGGTTTGAAATGCTTTATGCATAATTGTGCATTATTCTTCTTGAATTCCGTCCGCAAGTTTTGTGTTCATTCAGACGTTGTTCTAATTAGTTGGTCACTTGGTTTGAATAATCTGATTTCGTTTTATCATTATAATATTAGTAATCATGTTTTGTTTTTTTATAAATTTTTTATTCAGTTTATTTATTATGAGTAGCTAATTTATATATCGGCATGGAATAACGAGTATTAGTTTATGAATCGTGAAAACTAATTATTTTATAATTGATTCTTATGTGCTCTTGATTGTTCTTGATTTAGTTTATTCTTGATATGTTTAACCACGATCAACTTGAATATTTTTGGGATAATACTATCGAATTCCTCCAATACATAATCGTTGGAAAGGGTTAGTAAGTAGTGAGTTCTTATGGAAGCTATACAAATAACTAGTTAAGATGATAAAAGCAAGATGGGGAACAATTAAGTGTGCATTACTACTTGCGAATACTTGGGTAATTGCTATATCATATTCTTTTCATTGTTAATGTTATCGAGGTGTGTATCTGGTTCAGTGAATACTTTCCCGAGGTTCCGGAGGCATCTTGGTAAGAGAAATAATTGATTAATTATAATTGGTCAATTGTCGACAAAGTAAGAAATCATTGGGAGGGTTAAGCAAATACTTGTTGTCATCATATAACTGATAGATACTTATGAATTGATTTATGTTTGCGCCGATGATCGATGTTTAACTAATGTGAGTTATTCCGAGCCGAATACTTTCTTCACATATTATCCACAATTTTATATTTGTTAGTTTGCATTTTAATTCATATTTGATAGCTAGTTAATTGCTTCATTAGTCGTAAGAAATCTTGAAAACTAAGGCGTGGTGGCTACACCAAAAGTGTCTTTATATTAGTAGGTTTTTTTTTATTATAGTGATTGCTCTGTTCCTCGTGGGATCGACTATGTTTACTAATGTGCTCATCTCATTTTTAAAGTTTTCAAATTATTTTTGGTGAGGAAACGACGTTCACCAAAAGGGTTTGGCGAGGAGAGACCTAGTTCTGGCTGGCGGACTGGGGGTGGTGGATAGAGGGAGTAGGTGGCAATGTGGTGGAGAAATAGGCTGGGGAAGAGAGGCACAGTTTTGAATCGCAGTGGCGATAAGAGGAGCAGGGGTGGTCGATGGAGGAGGCAAGTGGAGAGGTGGCAGAGAAAGGGGCTGAGGAGGAGGAACTCAGCGGGGAGGTGAAAAGGGGAAGGGGATGGGCTTGAGAAAAATAAAAGTGGAAAGAAAAGGAAAGGAAAAAAGAAATAAAGAAATGGAAGAAGGAAAAAAGAAAAAAGGGAAATAATAAAAGAAAAGGGAAAAGGGAAAAGAAAAATGAGAAAAGAAAAAAAAGAAATGGGAAATGACCGTCTTGCCCTTTAATTTAACATTTTTGACCAAATGTAACAGTTTGACCTAACAGAAGGGTTCTGACTTAGCACTTTTGATAATTGAGGGGTCAAAAGTGTTCGAAAAAATATATAAAGGCTAAAAGGAGAAGATGGAGGGAGTTCAGGGGTCTCCCAAGTCATTCCCCCTAAAGAAAAAAACATTAAATCACCCCATTAATTACATCAATTATACAATGATCTCATCTAACGGTTAGTCGGTCTAAAATAAAACTTTGTGATTTTAAAGGGTTTAAAAAATATATTGGAGTCTCGTTGCAATAAATGGAAACAAATAAGGGTAAAGTGCTTTCATGCCCCTCAGTTCTTTGTTTAGTGCACATATACCCTAGTTTTTTCAAAGTGCACATATACCCCTTGATCGACAGTTGACTAAAAAACTCTTACCCCTATAGTCGAAGACTGACGTTGACCGGTTAAATTCCGACGTTGAATGGACCGTTTCTGGCATTGACTAAGAAGATGAAAATATTCCTAGTTTCATTTATGAATTTAAGCTCACCATTTTACCCTTTTGAACTTTTCAGGTCATCATTTCTTACTGCACTATGCCGCCTCTCCACGACCCCTAACTAACCTTACCCTGCAGCCCCTCCACCACCCTTAATCCTAGGCCGCCGCCCCCTTTGCCATCCCAAACTCCAACCCAAATCCAAAAACCTAGTCTGAAGTACTAGTCAAATTACGCTGCCTAAAAAATACAAATATGAAAACCCTAGCGTCGCCAGTCAAACCCAGCCCAAACATGAAAATCCTAATGCTGGCCCCGCCTGCCGCCCACCAAACTCCGCCTGATTCTGAAAAATCCTTGCACTGTTGTGCCCCTCCACCAAGCTCCAGCCCACCCCCCCCCCCCCTCTTCAAACCCCAACCTGCGTTTTCTCGTCACCATCGTGGTCAACTATGAAATTTTGGGGAAGAACGAACAGCGAGAAGAATTAAGAAGAAGGGTTATCAGGTTGTGAATGTTGACAAATATTATGAGTTGGATAGGAAGATATTTTTGATTCTGTATAGAGGAGGGTGGTGCATAATTATCAAGTGGATTTCGGGTGAGACTTGAGGGGAGTAGAACCCGCCGCCAGCAGATGAAATTCGTAAGCTTCATTCACCAAAGGTGATTGAATTGAATGATAGTTTAAACTTTTGAATGCCGACGTTAGAGTCATAGTTACTTGACTTATAAGTCAAGGATCCAAATGTGAATTAGGCATGGTTTAGTGGTAAGTCACATTCTCTATAACTAAAAAAATACAACGTTCAAAACACACATCATCAAGAATTGTGAAGTTTAGAGAAATTTCTAGATGGAGATTACCCAACGTCATAAGACCGTGTTGGTGATTCCCGTAGTGGTTTCCCAACCAGTAGGTGGTTGATGATGGTGAGATCGTGGTGAGAGCGGTTCGTTGGTGATGCATTGTTTTGGTATTTTCAGAAGGGCGTGCTTAACTATTCAAATTGATGGAGTTTCAAACTACACTAAGATTCAGTAGATTCAATGATAGTGTCTCCTAATTAGGTCATAGATTAGAATGTTAATATGTAATTTTTTTGTTTCAACGTAATCTTAAAGATCCAAATAGTAAAATTGATCCTGGCTGATGATACTTAGACAGAGTCTCATAGTTCGAGTCTCCATATTATAATGGGTTAAAGGCCTAAAGTTCATCGGGGTTCTGAAAATCGAAAGTTATATTTAGGGAAAAATACAAATTAATCCTAATATTATTGTTTGGGATTTTTTTTGGAAAAGACCGCATTTTCATATGTGCATGGAAAGACGAGATTGAATTAGAATTATCATAAAAGGTAAAATCTTTTAATTGCAATATTAAAATTTTATTATGCAACGTGCAATATTTATAAGTTTGTTACCTGATTAATGCAACCCAAAAATTTATCTTAATTTTTTCTAATTTGCAATTTAAACAGTGGTCTTTCCATAATTTATGAAAACACCGTCTTTCAAAAGATGAACTCTATTTTTTTGAAGTACCAATCTTGTTCTTTAAAATTTGAAAGTGTGATTCTAATCCCAAGTTTTTGACCAATTGTGCATATATACCCAAATTGCACTATTTCGACGTTAATTGAAAGAATTCAGGCATTGAACTAATATGAAGAGGCAAAAATAACCTCCGGTTTAAAACAAAAATGTAATGACCATTTTACCCCTAGACTTCTTCTTCTTCATCTTCAAAACCGGCCGCCGCCACCGCCTGATTAAATCCCTCTCTGCTGCCACCTCCGTTGAAAAACACCACATCATTCCCCGCCCATCTCCAGCACCACCTTTAGGTCACTCGTAAAAACCCTAATTTAGCAATCCAACGTCCGAAAACTCAATCCCACACCACTTCTGCCCTAAACAGTCGCTCACCTTTCGTGTGATGATGTCCAAGCTAGAATATAGAGTCACAATCGAGTCTGCCCAGCGATTCAATGGCAGATAGTCAACAACAATCCCACGGCTATTCCACACTCCCTCCTGCAATAGACATGTGATTTTCGATGCCCAACCCCTTTGACCGGCGAAATGACCCGCCACCAGCGAGACGTCAATACCCAAATCATCTTCATTGGCGGGCCCACAGCCCCCTTTCCTCGGTGAACGTCGATCTTGACCTAGATGGTCATATCTTTTGTTCACTAGTACGGTGAGTCAACACCCCTAAGATGGGCTTGCCATAATCGGCAAAAGATTCATCCATGCCAGTGCGAGATGCAGGGCGGTCGGAAGCAAAGAAACATGATTCTCCGATGGTGAGAGGAAGAAGAAGAGAATGTGCGGAAGAAGAAGAGAATGTTTTGGTTAATAGACACTGAGGGTATAATGGTCCTTTCAAGTTTTCTGGGAAAAAATTCAACAAGGGTATAATGACCAGTTTACTAAATTTTGGCCAATTTTAGATTTTCAGGGTTAGTTTGGCACTTTCGTCCAAAATTTAGCGTTAAATTGATACTTTCATATTTTTACAAAGTTATATTGGCACTCCGATCAAAATATAGAGTTAAAATACAGTTTTCTCTAATTTATCATTCAAATAACCTTTCAACTCAGTAGTTATTCTCACTTTAGAGTTTTCAATATCAAAATATATTTTAAAAATAACCTTTTATTATTATTTAATCCTCTATCCCAGCTAAAATTGCACTGCAATCATTAGCACGATGTTCAAGAAACATGTTTGACCGTTAATATATTTAACTAGTTGTAATAATGGAAAATAAAAAGTTGGTATTTAGAAACTACTTTTTACGAAAAAATTGAATAATATCATATAACATAATATTATGGTTCATATATTTATTTAAATATGTGGTCAAACTCTGACAGATAATGGTGTAAAAAAAATAAGATTGCAATTTATCAGGTACAGATGGAGTAATTTTCTGTTTCAATATAAACATAAATTAACATCAACATGTATTTTGTTTTTAATGAATTAATACTCCCTCCGTCCCAACAAATTGGCGAATTTATTTTTTCACAGTTTTCAATTATCACATTTGACCGTCAATATCTCTAGATATATATAATAATTTTACATAAAAAATTGATATATAAAAAATACATATTTTACAAAATTTGAATTAAAATTGTAAATGTGTCATTTTTTATTAGATGGAGGGAGTAGTTTAAATTTATTTCCATTCAGTTCAGTTTAACATGTTTGAATTTCTATCAGTTCAATTCAATCTAATAAATATACCTATATTTATATATTTTTTAAATATAATTCAGTCCAGTTCAATATTTTTAGATTTATTTAAATTTAGTTCAGTTTAATATATTTATATATATTTCAATTTAGTACTTTTCAGTTCAGTAAAAATCGACAATAGAAACATGGGCTTAGATCTTGTTCTCCAAATCTTATATGAATTGAACTGAACTGAATTGATACCAACTGAATTGAATTAAAAGTAGTCTTATTAAAAAAAATAGTACAACAACATAACTAAAGTAATCTAAATTTTATCAAATTAAATTCATACTAAATTTCACTGAATTGAATTGAATTGAATTGAATTAAACTAAAATGGCAGGAAGATAAACTCTTGAGAAAATAGTCTTTTATATAAAAAAAATAGTGGGATCAGTTTCATTAAAATGAATTGAAGGGATAACAATGGATGGTTGACCGAGGTAGTAAATGTGCCTCGATGTAGCAATCTATCAACTTTAACAATGACTATTCTAATAAACTCCTTTCGTTCAATTTATTATAACACACTTTTCAAACAGTTTTCACAATGCAAGTTTAATCGCTAATAACTTTTGCTTCGTATAATAATATTGTGTAAAATTTTGATATTTGGAAAATAATATTACAAAGATTCTAACGATACTTCACATGATAACATTACTACTTATATATATTATATGATAGAAAATGGTGTTTTTATAACTCTTTCTAATTCACATAAGTGCAAATATAACCTTTTGATAATAAAAAGCGCAAATATAACCCTAGATAGTTTGTGTAGGTGCAAACACACCCATTCCAACAGATTTAGCCCGGAATTTGATAAAAGACTATTTTACCCCTCTTAATTTTTTATAAAAAATTAATATTAAATTTGTACCCTCCAAACCCTTTCTTCTTATTTTCTCCTTTCTACCTACCTTAACCAGTGAAATTTACTTCGTAACCTTAACTTTTACTAGCCACCATTCCTTTCTTTTTCTTTTCTCCTTCTCTGCCACCGTTCTTAATTATCCTTCTCTGATAACCCTCTCCTTCTCTGATAACCCTCTCCTTCTCCTTCTCCTTCTCCGCCACTCTATTTCTCCGATGTGTATCACGGGGACTGGAAGGTGGTGGTTGTCTTGACGACTTTATCGTTGACGTGGATGCTCCGACGAAGATCTTGAGCTTCTCGATTTTGTCTTGAAGTTCGACCTCGGAGTCGGTAAAATAGGGTTTCAGTGGAGCTCGATCTTGTCGTGGCGCTCGATCTCAATTTTTCCGTGGAGCTCAATCTCGTCGTTGTGATAGGCCTTCAGTGAAAGAGTTGGGTGTCGAGCGACGGGGGAGGTGGTGCTAAAGTTTCCGTGGCGGGGGCTGGGCATCGAGTAGCTGGCCTGGTGGCGACAGGTGGGCTAGGGTTTCACGGTGTTAGTAGGGCAAGAGGGTGGTGGTGGTGGGTCTATAAGGGTGGTAGTGGTGCGGGGTTGGCCGAAAGGGGTGGGGTGGTGGAGAGGTTGAAAGGTGGTGGTGGCTAGAATGTGGGTGGTAGCGGGGGTGGAAAGTGGTGGTGGCTGGTTTGGAAGGGGTTGGTGGAGGGCTGGGCATGACTGGAAGGGGTGGAGGTGGCCAAGTGAAGGAGGGCAGTAGTGGTGGCTAGTTGGAGGAGGTGGTGCTGGTGGTGGGGACCTAGTGGTGGAGGTGGTGATCTGAAGGAAAAATTGTCCTAACACTTACATGTTTTTAGCCCAAGGGCATTTTAGTCATTTTATCTACGGTCAATGTCGGTCAACGAAGGAAAAAGTATTTTAGGGTTATACTGGCACTTTCATTAACTAGGTAAGGTTGTTTTTGCACTAAAATTTATTTGAGGATTATATTAGCACTTAGGCCCTATTCTCCAGAGATTATCTACATTTCAATTCAGTTCAAATTAGTTAAGTTCAATTCAGTTCAGTTCAAATTAGTTGAGTTCAATTCAGTTCAGATCAGTTCAACAAAATTAAATTTAGTGAACTTTAGTTTTATTCAGTTATTTTATTACTATTTTTCAACTCACTTATTTTAGTTCAATTCAAATCAGTTCAGTTCAGATCAAATCAAATCAAATCAAATAATATCAAATCAGTTCAGATCAAATCAAATCAAATCAAATAATATCAAATCAAAGCAAAGCAAATTAAAACAAATCATATAAGCTCAAGAGAACAGAGTCTTACTCAACTAGATAGGGTTGTTTTATGGTCAAACGTAACTTGAGAAAGTTGATTGAAAAGTATGTCAATATTAGTTGAACAACGAGAGTATCAAGATAATTTTTGATGAAATGTAGTACGTTGACGCAATTCATGGTTTTTTCTTCTTTCTATGTGTGCTACCTTCCTCTCTTTTTTAAAACACAATAGGCTAATTGATGAAGATCAGGGTACGACTACCACCATAAATGAAGACATTCCACGTCTAGATCAAACATTCAAGGGTTATGTTCGTGATC
>JAULKM010045064.1:0-12992 GCA_032355605.1 Rubia tinctorum
AGATCTAAGACTCGGTTTTTTGTATCATTTTCCAACCAAGTACTTGATGAAATAACACTTGTACGTAAGTAAGCAATAAGAAGCAGGGAAATCGTACAATGGACAATATTCTCAATATCTCGAACTAACCTTGAGAGTAGGGTTGTTATGCGAGAGGATAATGCATTTCTTGAAAACTTGAATATCAAAGGACTAATGGAGAATGTCCAAATACCAATTAAAATTAAACGTATTGTATATTAACGATACACTTATTGATGAAAGAAAGGTTGGTTGAAATTACCTTAAATCCAAAAAACCCCATCCTACTGCTTAAACAGTCAAAGGTCTTGGTTTGACTCGGATCTTCTAACTTCGGCTGAGTACGAGGAAAAGTGAAGGGAAACTTTGGTCCTTTTCAGGCGTAACCAAATCCAACATTCAGTCTTAATGAACATAGAATGGCCACCACAAATAAACCACAATCCCTTCGAAATCCGAGTAAGTGTACTTCAACGAATCTAGTTCATTTGATGAAAGAAACTGACTGCTACTTGGGAAAAACTTAAGACTGACCCTCATTTGTATCATGTTCAGACCACGTACTTTTTGGAAAAACACTCGTACTTAAGCAATACGAAGCACGGGGATCACACCGTGGGTTAATATTTGCAATATCTGGAACTAATCATGAGAAGGTTAGGTTAGCGAAAGGATGATGTATTTGTAATTAACCCGTTTATCGAAGGACTAAAGAAGAATCTTCAAATATAGATTAAGCTTCAATATAATGTCTTAATGGGGGACTTACTTGTGTAAGAAAGGTTTGTTGAATGTATCTTTGGGCATGAAAGACCCCATCTTACAACTTTAACAATCAAAGGCCTAAGTTTGACATGGGACCTTCTAATTTCAAAAAGTAAGAGGGACAATGATGGGGAAGCTTTGGTCCTACCTAGACATTCTCTTATCCTAGTTTTAGTTGTAATGAAACAATAATGGCAACCTCAAATAAACAAAAATAATTGTGAAATATAAGTAAGTGTAATCTAAAGAATCAAGAGCACCTGATAGAAGAGACTAATTACTACTTGGGAAAGAATTAAGACTGGGCTTTGTTCGTATCATGTTCAACATACATACTTGATAGAGTGATAATCGTACGTAAGAAAGCAATAAGAATTAAGGATATCGAACCATGGACGGATATTCTCAATATCTCGAACTAACCATGAGAGAAGGGTTGGTATGCGAGATAATAATGTATTTCTAGAAAACTTGTATATCGATGAACTAATGGACAATGTCCAAATATCGATTAAGGTTAAACGTAATGTATATCAATGAGTGAATTATTGGTGAAAGAATGGTTCTGTTAAAGTACCTTAGTGCCAAAAAAGAACCCATCCTACAATTTTAACAATCAAAGATCTTGGTTTAAATTGGGATCTTCTGACTTTGGTTGGGTACGTGAGAAAGTGAAGGGGAGCTCTGGTCCTTTTTCCACGTATTCAAATTTGACATTCAGTCTTAATGAACATAGAATGACTGCCACAAATCAACAACAACCTATCTAAAATCAGAGTAAGTGTACTTCAAAGAATCTAGGGCATTTGATGGAAGTGACTGACTGCTACTTGAGAAAGATTGAAAACTGAGCTTAATTTGTATCATGTTCAAACCATGTACTTGATGAAGAAACACTCATACTTAAGCAATATAAAAATCAAGGATATTGCACCGTGGGTAAATATTTTCAATATCTCGAAGTAACCATGAGAGGGATAGGTATGGGAGAAGATGATGCATTTGTGAAGAACCTGTTTATCGAAGGACTATAGAAGAATCTTCAAATACTGATTAAGCTTCAACATAATGTTTCAATGAGGGACATATTGATGTAAGAAAGGTTTTTTTAATGTACCTTTGGACATGAAATACCTCATCCTACAAATTTAACAATCAAAGACCAAGGTTTGACATTAGACCTTCTAATTTTGGAGAGTAAGAGGAACAATGATCAGGAAGCTTTGGTCCTACTAAAAAGTACTCTAATCCTACTTTTAGTTGTAATGAACAAAGAATGGGAACCTCAAATCAACAAAAATAAATGTGAAATCAAAGTAAGTGTAGTTCAAAGAATCAAGAGCACATACAGGAAGAGAAAAATTACTACTTGGGAAAGATCTAAAACTAGGCTTTTTTGTATCATGTTCCAACCAAGTACCTGATGAACTAACACTCATACTTATGCAAGCAATAACAAGGAGGAAAATTGCAAAATGGACGAATATTCTCAATATCTCGAACTAACCATGAGAGAAGGGTTGGTATGCGAGAGGATAATGCATTTCTAGAGAACTTGTATATCAAAGGACTAAAGGACAATGTCCAAATATCGATTAAGGTTAAACATAACGTATATAACTGAGTGAATTATTTCTGAAAGAATGGTTGGTTGAAAGTACATTAGTGCCGAAAAGAACCCATCCTACAATTTTATCAATCAAAGATCTTGGTTTGACTCGAGATCTTCTAACTTTGGCTGAGTTTGAGTGAAATTGAAGCACATTTTTTGTCCTTTTCACACGTATTCAAATAAGACATTAAGTATTAATGAACATAGAATGGCTACCATAAATCAACCACAATCCATCCAAATTCAGAGTTAGTGTACTTCAAAGATACTAGAGCATTTAATGGAAGTGACTGACGGCTACTTGGGAAAGATTGAAGACTGAGCTTAATTTGTATCATGTTCCAACAATGTACTTGATGAAAAAACTCTTGTACTTAAGTAATATAAAAGCAAGGATATTGCACCGTGGGTAAATATTTGCAATATCTCGAAGTAACCATGAGAGGGATAGGTATGGGAGATGATGATGCATTTGTGAAGAACCTGTTTGTCGAAGGACTAAAGAAGAATCTTCAAATACCGATTGAGCTTCAACATAATGTGTCAACGAGGGACTTATTGATGTAAGCAAGGTTTTTTGAATGTACCTTTGGACATAAAATACCTAATCCTACAAATTTAACAATCAGGGACCAAGGTTTGACATGAGACCTTCTAATTTTGAAGAGTAAGAGGAACAATGATCGGGAAGCTTTTTTCCTACTAAAAATTACTCTAATCCTACTTTTAGTTGTAATGAACAAAGAATAAAAACCTCAAATCAACAAAAATAAATGTGAAATCCAAGTAAGTGTAGTTCAAATAATCAAGAGCACCTGCTGGAAGAGACAAATTACTACTTGGGAAAGATCTAAGACTCGGATTTTTTGTATCATGTTCCAACCAAGTACCTGATGAACTAAAACTCGTACGTATGAAAGCAATAACAAGCAGGGAAATCGCACAATAGACGAATATTCTCAATATCTCGAACTAACCTTGAGAGTAGGGTTGGTATGCGAGAGGATAATGCATTTCTTGAAAAATTGTATATCAAAGGGCTAATGGAGAATGTACAAATACCAATTAAGATTAAATTTATTATATATTAATGATAAACTTATTGGTGAAAGAAAGGTTGGTTGAAGTACCTTAAAACCAAAAAATAACCCATCCTACTGCTTACACGGTTAAAGGTCTTGGTTTGACTCGCGATCTTCTAACTTCGGTTGAGTATGAGGAAAAGTGAAGGGAAACTTTGGTCCTTTTTAAGAGTATCCAAATCTTAAATTTAGTATGAATGAACATAAAATGGCCACCACAAATCAACCACAATCCATCCTAAATCTGAGTAAGTGTACTTCATAGAATCCAGAGCATTTCATGGAAGAAACTGACTGCTACTTGGGAAAGATTGAAGACTGACCCTCCTCTTTTGTATCATGTCCCAACCACGTACTTGATTGAAAAATGTACTTAAGCAATATGAAGCTCGGAGATCACCGTGGGTTAATATTTTCAATATCTGGAACTAACCATAAGAAGGGTAGGTATGCGAAAGGATGATGCTTTTGTGAAGAACCCGTTTATCGAAGGACTAAAGAAGAATCTTAAAATACCGATTAAGCTTCAACATAATGTCTTAATGGGGGATTTATTTGTGTAAGAAAGGTTTTTTGAATGTATATTTGGGCATGAAAGGCCCTATCTTACAACATTAACAATCAAAGGCCTAGGTTTGACATGGGACCTTCTAATTTTGGAAAGTAAGAAGGACAATAATGGGGAAGCTTTGGTCCTACCTAGACGTTCTCTAATCCTACTTTTAGTGGTAATGAACGAATAATGGCCAACTCAAATCAATTAAATTATTGTGAAACATAAGTAAGTATTGTTTAAAGAATCAAGAGCACATGATAGAAAAGACTAATTACTACTTGGGAAATAATTAAGACCGGGCTTTGTTCGTATCATGTTCCAACCAAGTACTTGATAGAATAAAAATCGTACATAAGCAAGCAATAAGAATAAAGAATATGGCACTATGGATGGATATTCTCAATATCTCGAACTAACCATGAGAGAAGGGTTGGTATGCGAGAGGATAATACATTTCTAGAGAACTTGTATATCAAAGGACTAAAGGACAATGTCCAAATATCGATTAAGGTTAAACGTAACGTATATAACTGAGTGAATTATTTGTGAAAGAATGGTTGGTTGAAAGTACATTAGTGCCGAAAAAGAACCCATCCTACAATTTTAACAATCAAAGATCTAGGTTTGACTCGAGATCTTCTAACTTTGGCTGAGTATGAGGGAAATTGAAGCACATCTTTGGTCCTTTTCACACATATTCAAATCAGACATTTAGTATTAATGAATATAGAATGGCCGCAACTAATGGAGAATGTACAAATACCAATTAAGATTAAATGTATTGTTTATTAACGATAAACTTATTGGTGAAAGAAAGGTTGGTTGAAAGTACCTTAAAGCCAAAAAAATAACCCATCCTAATGCTTACACAGTCAAAGGACTTAGTTTGACTCGGGATCTTCTAACTTCGGTTGAGTAAGAGGAAAAGTGAAGGGAAACTTTGGTCCTTTTCAAACGTATCCAAATCTTACATTCAGTCTTAATGATCATACAATGGCCACCAAAAATCAACCACAATCCATCCAAAATCTGAGTAAGTGTACTTCAAAGAATCTAGAGCATTTAATGGAAGAAACTTATTGCTACTTGGGAAAGATTGAAGACTGACCCTCTTTTGTATCATGTCCCAACCACGTACTTGATGGAAAATCATACTTAAGCAATATGAAGCTCGGAGATCACACCATGGGTTAATATTTGCAATATCTGGAACTAACCGTAAGAAGGGTAGGTATGCGAAAGGATGATGCATTTGTGAAAAACACATTTATCGAAGAACTAAAGAAGAATCTTCAAACACCGATTAAGCTTCAACATAATGTCTTAATGGGGGACTTATTGGTGTAAGAAAGGTTTTTTGAATGTTTCTTTAGACATGAAAGACCCTATCTTACAACTTTAACAATCAAAGGCCTAGGTTTGACATCGGACCTTCTAATTTTGGAAAGTAAGAGGGATAATAATGGGGAAGCTTTGGTCCTACCTAGATGTTCCCTAATCCTACTTTTAGTAGTAATGAACGAATAATGGCAATCTCAAATCAATAAAAATAATTGTGAAACATAAGTAAGTGTAGTCTAAAGAATCAAGAGCACCTGATAGAAGAGACTAATTACTACTTGGGAATAAATTAAGACCGGGCTTTGTTCGTATCATTTTCCAACCAAGTACTTGATAGAATAACAATCGTATGTAACCAAGAAAAAAGAATATCGCACTATGGACGGGTATTCTCAATATCACGAACTAACCATGAGAGAAGGGGTGGTATGCGAGAGGATAATGCATTTCTAGAGAACTTGTATATATCAAAGGACTAAAGGACAATGTCCAAATATCGATTAAGGTTAAATGTAACGTATATAACTGAGTGAATTATTTGTGAAAGAATGGTTGGTTGAAAGTACCTTTGTGCCAAAAAAACCCATCCTATAATTTTAACAATCAATGTTCTTGGTTTGACTCGAGATCTTCTAACTTTGGCTGAGTATGAGGGAAATTGAAGCACATCATTGGTCCTTTTCACACGTATTCAAATCTAACATTCAGTTTTAATGAACATAGAATGGCTGCCACAAATCAAGAGCATTGGATGGAAGAAACTAACTGATCTTTGGGAAAGATTGAAGACTGACCATCGTTTGTATCATGTTCCAACACGTACTTAATGGAAAAACACTAGTACTTAAGCAATATGAAGCATGGATATCACACCGTGGGTTAACATTTGCAATATGTGGAACTAACCATGAGAAAGGTAGGTATGCGAAAGGATGATGCATTTGTAAAGAACCAGTTTATCGAAGGACTAGTGAAGAATCTTCAAATACCGATTAATATTCAACATAATTTCTTAATGGGGTACTTATTGGTGTAAGAAAAGTTTGTTGAATGTATCTTTGGGCATGAAAGACCCCATCTTACAACTTTAACAATCAAAGGTCCAAATTTGACATGGGACCTTCTAATTTCGAAAGTAAGAGGGACAATGATGGGGAAGCTTTGGTCCTACCTAGACATTCTCTAATCCTAGTTTTTGTTGTAATGAACGAATAATGGAAACCTCAAATCAACAAAAATAATTGTGAAATATAAGTAAGTGTAATCTAAAGAATCAAGAGCACCCGATAGAAGAGACTAATTACTATTTGGGAAAGAATTAAGACCGGGCTTCGTTCGTATCATGTTCCAACCAAGTACTTGATTAAATAACAATCATACATAAGCAAGAAATAAGAAATAAGAATTAAGGATATCGCACCATGGATGGATATTCTCAATATCTCGAAATAACCATGAGAGAAGGGTTGGTATGCTGGAGGATAATGCATTTCTAGAGAAGTTGTATATCAAAGGACTAAAGGACATTGTCCAAATATTAATTAAGGTTAAACGTAACATATATAACTGAGTGAATTATTTGTTAAATAATGGTTGGTTGAAAGTACCTTAGTGCCAAAGAAGAACCCATCCTACAATTTTAAGAATCAAAGATCTTGGTTTGGATCGGGATCTTCTAACTTTGGCTAAGTACGAGGGAAATTGAAGCGCATCTTTCATACTTTTCACACGTATTTAAATTTGACATTTAGTCTTAATGAACATAGAACGACCGCCACAAATCAACAAGAATCCATCCAAAATCAGAGTAAGTGTACTTCAAAGAATCTAGAGCATTTGATGGAAGTGACTGACTGCTACTTGGGAAACATTGATAACTAAGCTTGATTTGTATCATGTTCCAACCACGTACTTGATGAAAAAACACTCGTACATAAGCAATATAAAGCAAGGAGATTTCACTGTCGATAAATATTTGCAATATCTCAAACTAATCGCGAGAAGGATAGATATGGGAGAAGATGATTCATTTGTGAAGAACCGGTTTATCGAAGGACTTAAGAAGAATCTTAAAATACCGATTAAGCTTTAACATAATGTTTGAATAAGGGACTTATTGATGTAAGTAAGGTTTTCTGAATGTACCTTTGGACATAAATTACCTCATCCTACAACTTTAACAATCAGAGACCTAGGTTTAACATGAGACCTTCTAATTTTCGGACATTAAGAGGAACAATGATCGGGAATCTTTAGTTCTACTTAGAAGTAGTCTAATCCTACTTTTAGTTGTAATGAACGAAGAATGGAAACCTCAAATAAACAAAAATAAATGTGAAATCCAAGTAAGTGTAGTTCAAAGAATCAAGAGCAGCTGCTAGAAGAGACAAATCACTACTTGGGAAAGATCTAAGACTTGGCTTTTTCAATATCATGGTCCAACCGAGTACTTGATGAAATTACACTCGTATGTAAACAAGTAATAAGAAGAAGGGAAATCGCACAATGGACGAATATTCTCAATATCTCAAACTAACCTTGAGAGTAGGGTTGGTATGCGAGAGGATAATGCATTTCTGGAAAACATGTATATCAAAGGACTAATGGAGAATGTCCAAATACCAATTAATATTAAACATATTGTATATTAATGATACACTTATTGATGAAAGAAAGGTTTTTGAAAGTAACTTAAATCCAAAAAATAACCCATCCCACTGCTTAAACAGTCAAAGGTCTTAGTTTGACTTGGGATTTTCTAACTTCGGCTGAGTACAAGGAAAAGTGAAGGGAAACTTTTGTCCTTTTCACACGTATCCAAATATTACATTCAGTCTTAATAAACATAGAATGGCCAACACAAATCAACCACAATCCATCCGAAATTTGAGTAAGTGTACTTCAAAGAATCAAGAGCATTTGATGGAAGAAATTGACTGCTACTTGGGAAAGACTGAAGACCTGCCCTCATTTGTATCATGTTCCAGCCACGTACATGATGCAAAAACACTCGTACTTAAGCAATATGAAGCACGAAGATCACGCCATGGGTTAATATTTGAAATATCTGGAAGTAACCATGAGAAGGGTAGATATGCAAAAGGATGATGCATTTGTAAAGAACCCGTTTATCGAACTACTAAAGTAGAATCTTCAAATACCAATTATGCTTCAACATAATGTCTTAATGGGGGACTTATTGGTGTAAGAAAGGTTTTTTAAATGTATCTTTGGGCATGAAAGACCCCATATACAACTGTAACAATCAAAGGCCTAAGTTTGATATGAGACATTCTAATTTTGAAAAGTAAGAGGGAAAATGATGGGGAAGCTTTGGTCCTACCTAGATATTATCTAATCCTAGTTTTAGTTGTGATGAACGATTAATGGCAACCTCCCATCAACCAAAATAATTGTGAAACATAAGTAAGTGTAATCTAAAGAATCGAGAGCACCTGATAGAAGAGACTAATTACTACTTGGGAAAAAATTAAGACCGGACTTTGTTTGTATCATGTTCCAACCAAGTACTCGATAGAAAAACAATCATACATAAGTAAGTAATACGAATTAAGGATATCGCACCATGGACGGATATTCTCAATATCTCGAACTAACCATGAGAGAATGGTTTGTATGCGAGAGGATAATGCATTTCTACAGAACTTGTGTATCAAAGGACTAAAGGACAATGTCCAAATATCGATTAAGGTTAAACGTAACTTATATAACTGAGTGAATTATTTGTGAAAGAATGGTTGGTTGAAAGTACCTTAGTGCCGAAAAAGAACCCATCCTACAATTTTAAGAATCAAAGATCTTGGTTTGGATCGGGATCTTTTAACTTTGGCTGAGTACGAGGGATATTGAAGCGCAACTTTAGTCCTTTTCACACGTATTTAAATCTAACATTCAGTCTTAATGAACATAGAATGATTGCAACAAATAAAAAATAATCCATCCAAAATCAGAGTAAATGTACTTCAAAGAATCTAGAGCATTTGATGGAAGTGACCGATTGCTACTTGGGAAAGATTGAAGACTAAGCTTGATTTGTATCATGTTCTAACCACGTACTTGATTAAAAAACACTTGTACTTAATAAATATAAAAGCAAGGAGATTTCATTGTGGATAAATATTTGCAATATCTCAAACTAACTTTGAGAAGGATAGATATGGGAAAAGATGATGCATTTGTGAAGAACCTGTTTATCGAAGGACTAAAGAAGAAGCTTCAAAACCTGATTAAGCTTCAACATAATATTTCAATGAGGGACCTATTGATGTAAGAAAGGTTTTTTGAATGTACCTTTAGACATAAAAGACCCCATCCTACAAATTTAACAATCAGAGACCTAGGTTTAACATGAGGCCATCTAATTTTGGAGAGTAAGAGGACCAATGATCGGGAAGCTTTGGTCCTACTCAGAAGTACTCTAATCCTACTTTTAGTTGTAATGAACAAATAGTGGAAACCTCAAATCAACAAAAATACATGTGAAGGGTAGGTATGCGAGAGGATGATGCCTTTGTGAATAACCCGTTTATCAAAGGACTAAAGAAGAATCTTCAAATACCAATTTAGCTTTAACGTAATGTTTCAATGAGGGACTTATTTTTGTAACAAATGTTTATTTAATGTACCTTTTGGCATAAAAAACCCCATCCTACAACTTTAACAATCAAAGGCCTAGGTTTGACATGAGACCTTCTAATTTTGAGAGTAAGAGGGACAATGATGGGGAAGCTTTGGTTCTCTCCAGATGTACTCTAATGCTTCTTTTAGTTATAATGAATGAAAAATGGTAACCTCAAATTAAGAAAAATAAATGTGGCATTCAAGTAAGTGTAGTTCAAACAATAAAGAGCACCTACTGGAAGAGACTAATGACTACTAGGGAAAGAATTAAGACCGGGATTTTTTTGTATCATGATCCAACCATGTACTTTTTGGAATAAAACTCAAACTTAAGCAAGCATCAAGAAGAAAGAATATTGCACCATGGGCAAATATTATCAATATCTCGAACTAACCATGAGAGAGGAGTTGGTATGGGAGAGGATAATGCATTTATGGAGAACTTGTATCAAAGAACTAATGGAGAATGTCCAAATACCGATTAAGGTTAAACATAATGTATATCAATGAGTGACTTATTGGTAAAAAAAATTTTGTTGAAAGTAACTTAAAGCAAAAAAGAACCCATCCTACAGCTTTAACAATCAAAGGTCTTGGTTTGACACGGGATCTTCTAACCTCAGCTGAGTACGAGGGAAAGTGAAGGGAAGCTTTGGTCCTTTTCTAACATATTAAAATCAGAAATTCAGTCTTAATGAACACTGAATAGCCACCAATAATCAACCACAATCCATCTGAAATCTGAGTAAGTGTACTTCAAAGAATCTAGAGCATTTGATAGAAGAGAGTGACTGCTACTTGGGAAACATTGAGGACTGAGCTTCGTTTGTATCATGTTCTAACCATGCACTTAATGAAAAACAATCGTACTTATGCAATATGAAATAAGGAGATTATATCATTTGTTAGTATTTGTAATATCATAAACTAACCATGAGAAGGATAGGTATGCGATGGATGATGCATTTGTGAATAACCAGTTTATCGAAGGACTAAAGGAGAATATTCAAATACTAATTGAGCTTTAACCTAATGTTTCAATGAGAGACTTTTTTTTATCGGAAACCGAGCTTTATTAATCAAAACATCAACTAGGACATAAGACAGTTCTAAGAAACACAAAATTTCTAGTCTGTTACACATTTGTCCTCCAGTCACAATCAGCTTTGATCATTTGAAGCAGTAGCTCCATCTCTTGGTTCTTGCCTTGAAGTAATCTCTGGTTTCTCTCAATCCATATTTAGTATAGGTGGTGGAAAATGTCTGCAGTTTGCTCCATTTCCTCCTTAGCATAAGCTGGTAAAGCTTCCTTTTCAATCCCCTCAGGTTGTAGACCTTCCACAACTGCATTTGCTGAAACATGGCATTTGTGAAGGGGCATTTAAAGAACAAATGTTTAGCATCCTCCCTCTCTACGTGACAGAAGCAACATAAATCTCCTCCAGGTATGACTTTGAACCTTACCAGCCTATCCACAGTGGCTAATATGCCCTTGTAGAGCAACCACAGGAAGTACGTATGTCTAGGTTGTATTTGGGAATGCCACAACAACCTTGCCATGTAGTCCTTCTGTGTTCCTCCTTTCTGAATGTTGTAAGCTCTTCTGATATTTAAGCCTCCATGTCTTTTCACATTCATAGTGTTGGCCTGCCATTTAAATTTGTAGCCTTGTGATTGTTTTCCAGCTCCAACCGTGTGACTCAGACCCCTTATAGCTATTGAAAGGCTTGCCCTTGATGTAACAGGCATGTACCCATTGCACCCAGAGAATGTCTTTTTTGGAGTAGACATCCCAAATAAGTTTACACAGGGATGCCTTGTTCCATAGAGAGTGATCCCTCATGCTCCAACCTCCAACTTCTTTTGATCTGCACATTGTATCCCATGCTACTGCAGTAAAGCCTCTTTCTCCCTGTTGCCTCCCCCAGATGAAGTTCCTACATAGATCCACAATTTCCTTGTGAATGCTTTCAGGGAGTTTAAAAACTCTAGTCCAATAACCTGTGATGCTCAGGAGAACTGTGTTAAATAGTTGTACTCTACCAGAATAAGACAAGTTTTTGGAATCCCGTCTTTTCAGCCTCCCAGTGATCTTCTCCAACAGAATGCTACATGTTGGTTCTTACCATTGGATTGAGTTCAGTGGCAGGCCCAAATATTGCAAGGGGAACTCTTCTTTTGCAATCTGCAGTATGTCCTGTAACATATCATTATCTTCCTCATTCATTTTGGAGAAGAAAATCTGGGATTTCCCCTCATTGACAGCCAGACTAGTGGTCTTCTTGAAATCTAGCAAAGCCTTTTTCACTCCATTCAAGGATTTATTATCAGCAGCAGTAAAGATGAGTAGATCATCAGCAAAGAGTAGGCTGTGAACTTCCACTTTCTGGCATCTCTGGTGGAAACCAATGTTTTTGGCCTTAAACTGTTGGTCTAGCATCCTTGTCTAGTACTCCATACTGAGGACAAAAAGCAAGGGGGAGAGGGGGTCTCCCTGCTTTACTCCCATTTTCCCATCAAAAGATGGAGATAGGGTTCCATTGATTGAGAGGCTGAAAGATGAAGAGGTGAAACATCCTCTGATCCATTGTAAGAATAGTCCTGGAATTTTCAACATTTTTAGCCAATGGAATAGGAAATCCCAGTTAAGGCTATCAAAGGCCTTTGATATGTCAACTTTGATAAGGCAGCTTGGCTTCAAATCTCCATGGCTATACTTGTCAATTAGTTCTTGGGTTAAAAGAATGTTGTGAACTATATTCCTGCCCTTCACAAATACAGACTGGTTATTTGAGACTAATGTAGGCATCACCATCCCCAGTCTGGTACATAATATTCTTGTCACCATCTTGTATATGTTTGAACAGTAAGAAATAGGCCTATAATCAGCAGGTCTTTGTGGCTGTGGTATTTTTGGAATCAAGCTAATCACTGCTTTACTGAAGTGAGTAGGGATTTTGTCACCTTTGAAGTA